>PVKP010011207.1:0-62107 GCA_004027715.1 Plecturocebus donacophilus
CTGTCTCCATTGTTAAACACAATTATTGGCATAAAAGAGGTTTTTAATACCCATTTTTAGACTGTATTCTAGCCTGGGCAATAAAACAAGAATCCCATTCTCTCTCCCTCTTTCTCTTCCTCTTTCTTTCTCTCTTTCATTCTTTTTTCTTTCTTTTGCTGTTTCTTTCTTTCTCCTTTTCTTTTTCTAAAATCTCTTCCTCTTTCTTTCTCTTTCATTCTTTTCTTTCTTTTGCTGTTTCTTTCTTTCTCTTTTTCTTTTTCTAAACTCTCTTCCTCTTTCTCTTTCATTCTTGTTTTTTTGCTGTTTCTTTCTCCTTTTCTTTTTCTAAAATCTCTTCCTCTTTCTTTCATTCTTTTTATTCTAAAAAAAAAAAAGAAACTTAATTTTAATGGCTGTATAATATGCTATGAAAAGGTAATTTCAAAAAATCCCCACCTGATATGAGTTATTTATGAATTTTGTACATGTACCTTTGCTATGTAATATTTATAATCTCAGTTTAGCACTATTTAATGTTTTCAGTGGTTACTGTTAGTCTAGTTCAGGTTAAGCGTCCCTTACCTAAAAATCCAAAATCTGAAATGCTCTCTAGAGAATCTGAAACATTTTGAGCATTGACATGATGCCACAAGTGAAAAACTTCATACTCAACCTCACGTGATGGGTCACAGTTAAAGTCAACATTTTGTTTCATGCACAAAATTATTAAACATTTTGTATAAAATTGCCTTCAGGCCATGTATATAAGGTATTTATGAAACACAAAGGAATTTTATGTTTAGAGTTGAGTCCCATTCCCAAGGTATCATATTATATATATATACACAAATATTCCCAAATCCAAAAAGTCTAAAACCTAAAACCCTTTTTGTCCCAAGATTTTCAAATAAGGGATACTGAACCTGTAATAGGTCTAAACTAAGCAGTGAATTTTTAAATGGTGAAATCACTGTGCTCTTTTTAATTAATAAAAAAAGATTAGGTAGCTCCCTCTAATTATTTTGGGTAATTGACAAAGCCATATTGCATTCCCTCCCACTCTTCTACAAACAGTAATGAGGCTCCTCTCTGCACCAGATACTATAGCTGGGGCTTGGGATCAGACAGAAGACCCCGTTTGTGCTCTTAAGAAGGCCGTAGTCTGGTGGGAAATGGACATTTAAATACAAAATAATATAATATGATAAATGCTGGAATGAAGGTGTGTATATATTGCCTTCTAGAGGGAAAGGAAGATACTGGGAATCTGTCTGGGAGCATGGAACAAGTTGAGACTTGGAGAAAGAAAGGCTCACTAGATAAATGAGAAAGGAAGAAGCAAGAGGAGTCTAACACAGTTGACGAGTGGCTGGAGCTTTGTAAGTCTGGAAGGTGAAGGTTAATGAGGGCTGGATGAGGGAGATACGGTGAGGCAATAAAGCCAGACAGGAGCATCAGGCATGGACCACCTGCACAGCAAGAGTGCTGCTGCACGTAATATATTCAACACATATTGGCAAATAGTCTGTGGGTGGCCTTAGATTCTTTTTTATAACTCTAATATCCTGCTTCACCACTGAGAAAGAGGAACAAACTTCTCCTTACGGTGCTTCTAGGTAAAATTATTTAAAAACAAAACAAAACGGAGCCAAAGTTGAAGAGTGTATAGGTTTGAGATCTTTCAAATTTCTCCATTTGAGGACACTCAGTACTCGTAGCTCATTGTATGGAGTTTAGATACCCAGGTCCCAGGATCTTTTCTTCCCTCTGTTCAAGTCTGTTATGAAAAAATACCTATGATATTAAAATTCAGCAAAGCTTACAGTAATTGTCTCACTTTTAAGATTTATTTTACCATTAAAAAAATCTTTCCTGCATTAAATGTTTTTTGCATTAGTTTAACCTCTGGAAAATATCACTGTAGTTACTTGAACAAATTTTTTTTTTTTTTGACAGAGTTTTACTCTCTCACCTAGGCTGGAGTACAATGGCATGATCTTGGCTCACTGCATCCTCTGCCTTCTGGGTTCAAGTGGTCCTTTCGCCACACCCTCCCTAAGTAGCTTAGACTACAGGCACACACCACTGCCCAGATAATTTTTCTATTTTTTGTAGAGATGGGATTTCACCATGTCGGCCAGGCTGGTCTTGAACTCCTGGCCTCAAGTGATCCTCCCACCTTGGCCTCCCACAGTGCTAGGATTACAGGTTGAGCCACCTGGCCAACTTGAACAAATTCTACAGATATTTGTGAATTGAGGGACACCAGGAAATAACTCAAATGCTACATCAGAAAATTGTCTTTAAAAGTATTCAGATCCTTGCTGGATAAAAATACAAATTCCAAAGTTCTTTAATGTTCTAAGAATTATACAAACTGGGACAAAACTGTCACTGTTGAATCGTGACTCTAGTGTCCTCTCAGGGTTCCCTGTTGGTTTCTATACTGGCCTGAGGCTTGGCCACTAAAGACAAAGAGAAGCTTTCATGGGGGATGCTCTTCATCTGCAGCAGGGCTTTGATACCAATAGGAGCTGAGCTCTGAACTTTATTTAGCCATAGCTGCCAATGCCCTCCAGAGGAAATATAGCTGGGAGAGTTTCTCCTGTTTCTCTTGTTCATTACCATTGAAAATAACCACCAGGAGGGGCAATTATGCCTTAGTGGTGAAAGACACTGTCTTTTCCCACCTTTTCTCTAAGAGACTGGGCTCCAAGTAGACATTTTCTTTGGAACATTTGCTAAGAAAAGTTATAATAAGTAAATTGAAATCATAGGCTAGGTTTTTTTTTTTTTTTTTTTTTAGATGGAGTCTTGCTCTGTTGCCAGACTGGAGTACAGTGGTGCAATCTCAGCTCACTGCAACCTCCGCCTCCTGGGTTTAAGCGATTCCCCCGCCTCTGTCTCCCAAGCAGCTAGGACTGCAGGCACATACCACAACCCCCAGCTAATGTTTTACGTTTTAGTAGAGACGGGGTTTCACCATGTTGGCCAGGATGGTCTCGATCTCCTGACCTTGTGATCTGCCCCACCTTGGCCTCCCAAAATGCTGGGATTACAGGCATGAGCCACCGTGCCTGGCTGAGTGGGCCTATTTTTAAAGCTTGTACAGTAGAGAACAGAGTTGAGACTAGTATTATCTAGAAATGAAAGGGTAACTGTTGATAATTACTGGATATGAAGTATATACTTAGCAAGTGCTTAGAGCAATGTAATGGGAAGACTATTTGGATAAGAGAGCCCATTTCATATAATATTCCCACTGTAAAAGGTCATCTGATGAAATATGCTCATTTTAAATGTGAGTAGTATGAAGAGTTTGAAATTGGAAAATGATAGAATCATGGGATCGCTTTTGCATACCATGTTTTATAAATCTCCTCCCATGCAGAGAAAATAATCTACCCTTCTACCCTTGTGAAGCCTTTCAAGGCTTCCTAATCATTTAGGAAGGGTTTTGTACCCCACATTTAAACAAGATGCAAATCCTTTCAACTGAGTTGCAATGAGGTAGCACAGGGAGGTCAGAGGAGCCTTGGAATCACACAGGACTCTGTTCAAATCCCAACTCCTTACTTGCTGCGTGAACCTGAACCTATGATTTTACTAGAAGCTCAACTTCCCCATCTGTGAAATGAGCACAGTGGTGCCCACAGGGATGCTATAACGAGAGTTATTTGTAAGGGACCATTATTATCTTTTTGACTTTAATGAAATAAATAAATGATGATCTGTGTACCACTTAAGAGGCAGTTTCTTATAGTGGCTAAGGGGTTTCTGGAACCAGACTGCCTGGGCTCTAATTCTGGTTCTGTCACTGTGTGACCTTGGGCAAGTAACTTACCTTTGTGGACTCAAGTTACCTAATCTGTCCAACAGGAATAATGTCTACCTCTTAAGACTGCTGTGAGTTTTAAATCAATGAATCTATATGGAACAATAGAAGAGTGCCTCACACACTGTAACCCATATCAAATGCTACTATTTTTGTTTTTTTCAACTCCAGGAACCTTAATTATTAGGCTAACAGTAGAAAAATTTACCAGGACGCTGTAAGAACATTACACCTTTTATAATATTAAAAACATTAACTGTATGGGAAATTACAGCATTGAGGGCTGAATCCAAAAAGTGATTTAAAATCTACTCTCTTTATTGAAAGATAGTATTGAAAAATATGCACATTTTAAAATGTTTAATGTATTTGACCCTTTTAGAACAACCAGCAGAAATGTGACACTATAGAATGAAAAATCAAACTTGTTTCAGAGAGCTTTTCTAAGAGGAGCCTCAAGTGCTTTTTATGATTTTAGGAATTCTGAGTAATTCTAGAACCATCCACAGAGAAAGGCCAGTGGTTCTTATCTCTGCCAGTCTGAAGAAGAAAAACTGTCCCCTGGTTTGGAGGCTCAGGCCCACCTGAAGGGCTCAGGAAGCTTGAAAAGGCCATTCCAAATCTGATAACAGGATTTTTTAAAAGGTCACTTAATCATATGCTGCACATCTTCAATTAACCTCAGGATGTACTACTGTGGAATTTAGTCCCTTCTAATGAATAATGAGGCAAATGGAAACAGTGACACTCCGCACTTGCACAGGTCCAGGCACTGCAGAGTTTGGTATTAAAATACAAGTACAAATATTTAGGCATTTGGAATGAGAGGGGATCCAAAGACAGAAAAGTGCTGCTTTTCTTCAGCTACTCCTCGGATCTTTGCCCACATAGCACTGAGGCTAGAAAGGTCTGAGTCACAGTGGGTTGTGTTTTTATAAACAAACAAATACCCTGGAAGTCATCTTAGTTGAGAGACAAGTGAAGTCCCCTTGTGCAAATCTGACTGCAGAGGTAAATTATCTTGATGAGTCAGTAGTCTTAGTCAATCAGGAAACACAATTTTATTCCATTCATTCGCTTCTGTACCATTCGTCTCTTGGGATGGTGAATTCTTTTGCTTATTTCAATTCTGAGGAGGAAAATGTGGTTAAAAGGGAAAGGGAGATATGATTTCCACCTATGAAACTTCCCCTAGCCAGTAATATACTGTAGGCTGCTCTGAGCTGAATTCACTTCCAACTGCTATCCTGAAAGCCCCACTGAGGCTCCATCCAGAGAGGGAAAGTGATGCCACCACAAAAAAGAGCCATTTCTCCAAAAGGTGGATCACAGTGTCTGAGTTGACCCTGGACTCTGTAGGGAGAGTTAGGCAGAGTTGAGGAGGGAGATGTTCCCACAGCTGATGCTGGAAAGTGACTTCCCAGGCTACCATGGCTAAAAAGACCTGTTAAGGCTATCTTCTCCCCTACACAGAGAAAGCTCATTCATACTTCCAGGATGTCACTTTGAGAATTCTTTTCTCATTCAGCATGAAACTGGGGTTCTTTATTCCCTTAGATATTACTGAGGTAGCTCTAACTGGGCTATTCTCATGGTCTTGAGTGAAAGGACCAAAGATTCTGGATTTGGTCTTTGTAACTTCAGTGGAATTCATAGATGATTAGGGAAGGTAACTCATATTTATTGTGTATCTAATATGTGTCAGGGACTTCATATTTCTTACCTTACTTAAATTCCATTAGAATCTTATATTATCCTCATTTTATCAGAGGAAAACTGAGTCTCTGAGAGGTGAAGTAATTTGTCCAATGCAAAAAAAACCCAAAAACATTAAGTGGCAGAGCTAGGATTCAAACCCAGGCATGACTCCAAAGCTATGCTGTTTATTCTTGACTTTCCATTAACAAAGAGCTAGAGGCACTGTAATCCTTTCCAACTACTGCAAAATCTATTGTACTTTAATAAGTACGTTAAAGACCAGTTCAAGGCAGTGGCTTAATTTATGCACACGAATAACTTTAAAGGTAATGACGTTGGCATTTAAATCTCATATAAAAGGAGAATAATTTATCATAACCACTTTCTAATATATCCCCCTATCTACCAACCATTCTCTCCTGTAGTAAGTTGGAGTGTTATTTCCATTTCATTTCTTCATCAGACAATTACCTTTTCATCAGATAGCCTGAAATTCATGGCTGTCCTGGTGGGAGTCATTAACAGAAACTTTATTTCTTCAGCTGAAGCACACCTTGACACACTGCAATGCCTTTGGCAAGATACATGTTCCTTGTGTGCTGGTTGGAGAAGTCAGAATGATGCCCAGACCCAGGAAAGCTGTGGGTTTTAGTGAGAATGAAAGGTATAAAACTGTAGACCCTGGTTTATCCGTGTCTCATCAGATACTGGGGACTGAGAGGTGAAATCCCTTGAGTGCACCTGTATGGCGATACACCTTCAAGTGCCGGCCATTTCAGAGAGTCACAATCAGTTTTTGAAAAGCTGAGTCACTAGCCTTCTTCTGACTTCTCCAGTCATAGGAGCCATTGCTAGTGATTTCCGGCATGAGCCTGGAGCACCCAGCTTCCTTGCCTTCAGAGGAGACAGGACGAATGAGGGAGAGGGTGGGCACTGTATACTCCTGGAAGGATACACAATCAGACAGGGTATTCAGGTCCTGAAATGCACAGACAGCAGCCCTTTATGGATGCACCATGAGTGGGTTCCATGCCTCCTGACTCATGGATGTATTCATTCCTCAAAATTCTGCAAAGGGATACAGGAGTACAGTAAGTGTCCCATGCAGTGCTGGTAAGTATGAAAAAGACTAAATAAATGGTTTCCTTTGAGAATGATTAGTTTCTCTTTGAAACAAAGGTCCAATTTGCTTCACCCCAGGGTCTAGGTATGCTTCATACTTTCTTAGCCAATCCCTTGCAGAGCCCTCTTCAGGTGTAGCTGGGTTCCAGAAAACATTCTTGGGGTTTGGTGGGAGATAGGCAGCAGTCAGCAGGACTGTCAAACAATTTTTACAAGTCAATCTTGTTAATTCTCCCACAGACTTAATCCTTCCACATTCTGAAACTCCAAATGTGCATGAGCATAAGGATTCTTTCTTCTCAGATCATTTCTTCAGAGACAGTTTCCTGAGAACCTTACGGTATCTGATGATAACCTAAGCATAAGGTCACTACTTTATTGCAACAGACTCAGTGGCTCCATGGTAAGAGTATGAGAATAAAAGGAAGCTCCACTTCCATGAAGAATTAGGGAAGGTTAATTTGGGAGGATGAGAGCGCAAGGT
Organism: Plecturocebus donacophilus; assembly: GCA_004027715.1. Lineage (NCBI taxonomy): Eukaryota > Metazoa > Chordata > Mammalia > Primates > Pitheciidae > Plecturocebus > Plecturocebus donacophilus. The sequence goes on from PVKP010011207.1 coordinate 7,122, forward strand.
AAGACTTTCCCTTCACATGACCCGATTATCCTGCCATTTGAATCCACTTATTTCAGGACCACACTGTCCTCTAGGACACAAAGAACACGAACAGAGACCTTTTCATTCTTTCCCCATGGAAAAGGATCCAGGATCAGTAAGTATACAAATAAATGTTTACAGCATTCCTAAAAGTTTTAAAACATTGACACTGAATGTAACATAGCTCCTAAAATAACAGCAATAAAAAAAAATCCATATGGACCAACTGAAAATAAAGACCAACTAAAATAAGTATGTCATTGGGACCTGAGCTGACTTAATCATCGACATCAGGCAATGAGGTTGTAACTAGAAAGCTAAGGCAAGGAAGAAAATGTGATGGGTTATGTAGCTACCAGTTACAGAAGAAAATATATAGGTTTGTAGAGATAAACTTTTCCTTTGTACCGGATTTGAGGAAGCGTGTGTGTCATGGTTACTTATGTAACAGGCATGCTTACGTAAGGGATTTTTATAAGGGACACGACGTCTCCAGTTGCAGTTTTGCGAAAGATATGGACACGCTTTGGACAACAGACAGGAGAGGTAGGGCTCTTCTTCTTGATGAAAGCCTAAGAGTCTTGCCATTTTCACCCAGGCAGAAGCCGAGACATTCCTCCACTGGCACAGGCCATGGACATGTGGGAAAAGCATCAACTATTTATCTAAATAAAAGGAAGCCTTGAATTCTTTTAAAGATTTAGCACCTACTGTGTGTTAGGTACAGATCCAGACATTTTGTAAGCTGTATTATGAAGCAGCAGGCTGTGTGGACAATATCATGGACTTGCAGTCAGATTTGGATCCTTCCCAGTATGACTTTGAATAAATTACTGAACCATATTTATGCTTCTGTTTACACATTAGTCATATAAGGTCAATATTTTCTACCTTAAGGGGTCACTGAGAGGATAAAATAAGAGAAAAATGAACAGTAAGTATGTAACTCACTGCCCAGTGAATAAAAGCCGGGTCTTTGCTCATGTAATCCTAATGATTCCACACAGTAAGGCTCATGCAGACACAATCAGCTTGAGAGGTGATCTGCACTAGATCATGTAGCTAGGAAATGTCAGCGTAATGGTATAAATGAGTCTTATTTCAACCCGATACTGTTTTCCACCTAATTGTTTAATTAGTTGAGACTCTTGAGTCTGTATTATTTCAACTGAAAGTAGCGATTTCAGCTTGAATAATTCGAGCCTCCATCATTTCCAGTGAGATTAGGAGCCAAAGCTTTAGCAAGGTACTCACCTGACCAAAGGTGAAGTCCATCAAAGCCATAGGAGTACAGGTCATCGCCAACACCATTGCCTCCCCATCCTTCTCCACCTCCTGGGTATGGGGCATAACCTGAGGAAGAGGCCCAGCCCACCCGCAGATGTGTGGGCTCTGCTGTTAGGAAGGGGTCCACCTGGTCGATAATCAGCTCGAAGTACCACTTCTTGTACTGGGCTGAGCCCTCCGCGACTCCAAGGAAGATGTTTGGCCGGATACTGAAATTAAACATGGGCAAGTGGCATCTACAGACCCTTAGAAACTGAGAAAGCAAGTTGAACCAGACCACAGGAGGCAGTGGCCCAGTTACACCTAGGACAGGAGCAATGGTGTATTCTTCGTATTACTCAAAAGATGGAGGGTTCTCTAAAAGCCAGGAGTCTGAGATCAGCCTGGGGAACAAAGTGAGACGCCATCTCTGCAAAACTTAGCTGGGTATAGAGGTGTATACCTACAGTCCAAGCTACTTGTGAGGCTGAGGTTGGAGAACTGCTTCAGCCTAGGAGTTCAAGGCTGCAGTGATCCATGATTATGCCATTGTACTCTAGCCTGGGCAACAGAGAGGTTGTCTCAAAAAAAAAAAGAGTAAAAAAAACTTAGGATCCTCAACATTTGATCAAGTTCTTAGCATGAGGCATCAGGACATTTTCATTACAAAACATGAAGGATGTCTCTTTTAATATTCCATTCAAGGCAACCAATGTTTATCGAGCACTAAGCATGGGCAATGATGCTGCAAATGTTATACAGAGTTGCTTGATTATAAAACTTTGTTTCTTCCTGCAAGTTAAAAGGAAATGTACTTGAATTCCATTTTCTGGTCAATTGGTATAAGCACCCTCATTTTCAGTACAGCAGCTTTGTTACCTAAGCATTATTAATAACACTGGTCTCTTAAAACCATTAAGAAGTCATTACTAGGCAACCTTGTTAAGGGCAAGTGATTTTTATGTATCCAGCAAAGTGGTTAAAAGCTTAAGACACACCACTTAGATTTCTATGTTTGGAATCATACTCTTAGAGACAAGTATGACTGGGGACTAGGTGGGGGCTAGATGATGGGTGGAGAACCCACTGTTCCTGGGCTGGAGCTATGCCCTATTTTGGGTAGGCAAAGAAAGACCTAGCTGGCCCCATGAGGAAAGTAAGTCTATGTGACAGCTCAGGTCTGTGGGCCACTCTGCACTTCAGAGGGAACGTTTTATTCTTGCCATTGTGGAGTAGCATGTAGGCCTAGGTGGAAAGTGGCTAGAAAACCGAAGATCTGCCTAGTCCCAGCCCAGTGAGTTCACAAGACTCTCGTGCAGCCACAGGTATGGACTAGCAAGCTAGGGGTCAGCATGGGCCCCTGCTCTTCACCCTGATCCTAACAGACAGCAGTGAGATACATGGGTACATGCCAGAGGAGCAAGAAACCACAGTCTCACTTGGGATATCCATTCTACAAAGGTTGTAGAAAAAAGTTGGTATATAAAAATAAATATGAATATATTGTGAAGTTACATGAGTTGCATTAATGTTTAAAATAAAACACGGTAGGCCACTTTAGGTCAAATTCTTCAGCACTCAGGTGCTACATATACTCTATCCTCAGCTATTTAAATAAAAATGTTGGAGAAATTCTGCTAAAAGGGTTGAAGGCTCTAGTCACAGGGAAGTGCACATTTGCCTGGTACTTGTATCGCCATGGAAACTATGGGTGGGCAACTTTGAAGCTCAGATCAGCCCTCTTTTCCTGCCTAGAGACAAGACAGGTAGAACTATGTTTGGCATTTGGAACGATGGCTGTGGCCTTACCTGGTTACATCGTTAATCAGTCGTGTCTGCAGCAGCAGGTTTCTCCGGGGCAGCAAGTTGTCACAGATTAGATTCTGGTTGGCTCTCACTGCAACCCCATTGCAGAGACAGAGGGAGCACAGGATATCCAGAACCTGCAGCAGGAAACACCCACCAAACCTTAGGACCACCAGGAGGGCACAGTGGGCAGGGTCACCACAATGCATGAAGGAAGGATGCATAAAGGATTCATGCATGGGGGCTTGGCTCTGAGCCAGCTCGGAGCCAAGGAAGCCTTGCCTCTTACCCAGAAGGAGAGAGGGATGCCTCAGGGACTTCTGCTTCTTGGAAAAATGAGTCCGTGCTTCCTTCTAGCCCCTCTGCTCTACTCTTACGCCCCTTCCCTCCAAACTATGCACACCATCGGTGGCCACTGTTCTATTACAGTAAGTAAGAGGCTGTGCTCTGAAGACAGACTAAGTTAATATCCCAGCCAGACCAGGACTAATGGTGTGGTGAGGCATCTAGGGCACAAAATCTAGGCCCTGCTCACTGTCCGAGTTCTGAAAAAACAGAGGAGAAGGATAAAAGGCCCTCCATGGATTTCAAACTCAAGCAGCACACATTCACCCAGCCCTGATGGTGCCTGGCACTGAGTATTAGCGGATGCTCACTACAGATCTTAATAAAACAGCATGTAAGATTCCCGTTTGGCTAAGGTCTTGCATGTAGCAGGCTTGGGAATCTTCTGTGGGTGGGGCCGGAGTAGGGCAGACTCCCGTGCTTGGGTCTTCTGCTGTGATATCATCAAAACTCAGGAAGACACCTTTTAATTCCCGGAAATCGGCATTCTAAATATTTTACCCACTCTCCTTCTCCCTTCTAGGAGAACAAACTTGCAAGAGCCCAGGTGGCCCATAAATCTAAGAGACCTGTCATTAAACTGCTTCTGCCCCTTGTTTCCCAGCTGGGAAAGTGGGAACAGTCCGTGTTTGCCTCGTCCTGTATGCCCACCTCTCCTCTGTCCTCTCCTTGAACTGTATCTTCTTTCATTCAGATTTTATGTTCCTATCATGGCAAAGCAACTGTGCCGGGCCAGTCAGGCTGTTCCTCCTGCTCTCCTTCACAGAGAGGAATGTGCAAACAGCAGTCAATAAATAATAGCCACGATATGGCAGGTTGCCCCAACAGGGAGGGAGGCAGCCTCATTTCAGTCTCTCAAAGTGGCCACTGAAGACTCAATGCTTAGTGGGGTTTGATAGCTTCAAGGTGTTCATGGCATTTGTATCCATAATTCTCACAAACCAATTTTCTAGCTGACTCCCTGAATGTCAGCTTTGTTCCAGATAAATACAAAGCAGATTTATGGAACAAACAGAAAAGAATCCCAAATGCAGTTTTATGTGGGACCCTTACCATTAGTACTCCGTGAAAGATATCAACTGTGGAAACTTGAAATCCAAAGGATAATTTCTCACGCTAAGAAAAGAGCCATAGATGGCCAGGAAATGAAATACTTTTCAGCCAGCCTATCACACATTTCATCTGTTTTGCCTTGGGATAATGGCTGCAGGGGACTTGCTGTTACAGCCAGAGGGAAAGCAGAGCTTAACCCACATACAGTAGGAACAGCAAAGAGAAAAAGGCTCTGTAAAAAGCACACAGCCTAAGTGTGTGCCTCACACTAAAGAGCAATGCCTCCTCTATAAATAAATGATGCTACTAAAAGAATCAAAGTTGACATTGTTTAGGTTTTGCTTTAGGAGGCACTCCTTCAGGTAAAACTGGGGAATGGGGATAAACTTCCTTTTCTAAAAAAGTTCAAATGGGTTGGTGAAAGGAAGGTATCTTGGACTCCCAAAATCACTAAGGAAAACTAAGCTGGGAACTGCTTAAGGCAAACCTGCCTCCCATGCTATGCCAAGTCACTCCTCTGCTCACTGAGATAGATGCATGTCTGATTTGCCTCCTTTGGAAAGAACATAACCATTTGTGAATTGCCTATCTATGACCTGGAAGCTCCCTCTCCAATTCCAGTCTTCCTGTTTTTGCTTCAAGTTGTCCCACCTTTCCAGACCAATGTGCTTCTTACATATATTGAGCGATATCTCACATCTCCCTAAATGTATAAAACCAAGCAGTGCCCACCACCTAGGGCACATGTCATCAGGATTTCCTGAGGCTGTGTCACAAGCACGTCCTCAACCTTGGCAAAATAAACATTAAATTAACTGAGACCTGTCTCAGCTTTTCTTGGCTCACATTTTGGTAACCAGAGGAGACTGTGAGTGGAGATGCCCCTGACCTTTGACAAATCTTCTGTGGGTGCTTGGTACCAGCATGAGCTAACTTTATGGCTCAAAACAGTTTGCTGAGGTCTGAGAGCAACCTCTCCAGAGAATCCCCGATCTCCCAAAACTTGGTCGAGATCTAAAGTTTGCTTTGCTATACAACTCCTCTTTTTCTTTTTTTTAGTTTTACTTGCTTCTAACAGGAAGGCAAGTTTTCCTGCTTCCATGATGATGGAAGGCAGGTAACTCCTTTATGGAGTTTGAGCTCACTTCCAACAGGGAAGATAAACTTTTTTTTCCTGCTTCTAGGCTGGTAGAGAGCAGTCTACAGCCTGAGACCCATCACTAGGTAAGAAACTGGTTTGGGATTTTGTCTTGCAAATTCCTTTTAAGCGACTGAAGTTAGCATTTAACAATCAGCTGGTGTTAATTTCCGCTTAGAGTGCTCAGAAATCATATAATTTGTGTGATCATTGTTAGTTTAGCAGCATTTTGCCCTAGCTGAAAGAAATAGGGTAATAAGATTAAAAAAAATTTTTTTAAAGGAGCTCAATGGTATAAGGCAGCTTAATTAAAAGGCTAACATCCAAGATGTATATGTGCATGTGTGCATGTTTTTATTTGAAACAACTTCATGTTTTTGGTTTTTTGTTTTTCTCTCCTAAGGCCTTGCCTTTTTTTGTGAGCATAAGTTTCTTTTTTTCTTCTCCGTTAACTGAATTCCATTTTCATCTGATTTTTATTAAAATAGTTATTGCAACAGAGGCCACTCTTGGGTTTTTAAGGAAGAGTATAGTTTAATTTTAATTTGGCTCAAAGAAAAATAAAAGTATCTCCCTCTAGCACCACCAGACATTTTCTCTCTGTACTTTACGATGTAAATTTTGCTATTTGAGTTTCACTTGTTTCCTTTAATGTGCAAATTTAAAGCTATTTAGCTGACAACTGCCTAGGGTTGTGAAACAGGTTATCAAGAATCTGAAAGTCTGAGATAGGAAAAAAAAAGGTTGGGGGAGGTCTTTATAAATCTATAAATGTATTTCCATTGGCATGCTTAATATATTTTTATATGTATTTATGTGATGTGTACAGAATGTTTTACTTCTAACAATATGTAAAAGAACTCTAATTAATTGGCTTAAAAAAACAAAAGCTTTTAAATTATGTACTAAAAAAGACTATTCAAATGCTTTTTAAAGTTTCTGTAACTTAAGTAAAATTTTTCTTTTTCTTTTGAGATGGAGTCTCACACTATCGCCTAGGCTGGAGTGCAATGGCACCATCTCGGATCACTGCAACCTCTGCCTCCCAGGTTCAAGCGATTCTCCTGCCTCAGCCTCCCAAGTAGCTGGGATTACAGACACCTGCTACCACGTCCTGCTAATTTTTTGTATTTTTAGTAGAGATGGGGTTTCACAATGTTGGCCAGGCCGGTCTTGAATTTTTGACCTCATGATCCACCTGCCTCTGCCTCCCTAAGTGCTGAGATTACAGGCATGAGCCGTGGCGCCTGGCCAGTAAAATCTTTAATAAATAAGCTAGCTTTAAAATTACTGGTAAAGTACTATTAGAAATGCCTTAAGAATTGCCCGGCATATATTTTTTGCTTCTATTTATTAATCAAGCAATTTCATACTTATCCCTGCCAAATATTGTAAGGTGTCAAAATTTGGCATAGGGGTTGCAAAACTATAAACCCAGCTGAAAACAGAATCATCTTTGCTTTTGTAATTTTTAATAAGTAAGATATTGACAAAGGTTTAATGAAAATAGCTGCATCTTGAATTTACCAAGATTACCCTAACTTCTAATCTGGTGGCCTTAGGCAGTCTAGTTCACAGACAGTAAGGAGGCTTGTTTTGAGAAAGACTGTTATTGTCAGTTTCAAAGCTAAAATATAAACCAAGTTTCTTCCAAAGTTAGTTTGGCCTATGACCAGGAATGAATAAGACAGCTTGGAATTTAAAAGTAATATTGACTCAGTTAGGCCAAATCTCTTTTCACTGTCTCAGATATAATTTTGCAATGGTGGTTTTATAACTTTAATGACTGTCACGGTTTTCATGAATAATCTAGGAAAACAATTAAAACAATTAGGCAAATGTAAAGGGATAAGTATTTGCAGACACACTGGTCATAATTTAGAATATAAAGTTAAATTAAATAATAGATATTTCATTATTTGGGTATTTTCCAATAAATACATTTTAGGAGAACATTCTTGCTAAAGAAAAAAAATGTCCTTTTTTTAAAAAAAAGATGTGAACCAGTTTTGTCTAATTCAAAGCTTATTTAAAGGTTATATATAGAACAAGGTGAAAGGAATCAGGAATAAAAAAGATATAAAGAAAGTTATAAAAATAAAGAGTATTTCTTTTTTGAGGTTAAAAGGCTTAAAGAGAAATAATTTTATAAGAAAGAATCTTACCTGGTAAATTTAGTCCTAAAATAAGATAACTGGTTTTTTAAAAGGGAGGGATGTTCAGAGCAAATCAGAAAGTCTGACTATGTCATGAGCAGTCAGTGTAAGTCACAATAAGAGGATATATATTTAAAAAAAAAAACAGTAACTTTCATATGATCAAGTTGTCATATTAAGTTTTGGTTTGCTTAGGAAAAAAAATCTGTGATAAAAATTTTTTTAGAACTAAGATTATTACTTCCATGTATCTTCCTGTATATGGTTTTAAAGTTCTTGTAACATTGAATTACAGGACTCTAACTCCTGGGTCTAAAAAGGACACCAAGTCCTGCTAAATCTTAAACACTGACAGCAATTACAGCCTCATCTTCAGACCCCATAGAAGATGCCAATCAAAACTGCATTCCTGAGACACAGGGCAAGAAATTAAAGCTATTCAACTCCTCAAGACCCAGGGGCTGTCACCAAAGAGGTGGGTGTTTAAGATTGTAAGGGCCAATTTTAAATGATAGAATAAGTTCAGTTTCTCTATAAATTATTAATGTCAAAGGGACACTGATGCAAACCAGTTTATGGACCCCTGTGTCAGATTAGTAAGGTTTTCTCGAAGCTTAACCAACTTCTTAATAAAGATTATAAAGGTTATAAAAGGCTTACAGAAGTTATATTTTATAATCAAGATTAAATTTTATAAATTGTCTACAAAAGTTTGAAAAGCAAATGTAATTGACTTCATGCTATTTTTATTAGGGCTTCTTATTTAGAAAATTAAGTATTCTCTCTCAAAGAATGAAGGCTTTTGCTTTGTTTTTTTTTTTTGAAATGCTTGAATTATCACTTAAATAAATGACTTTATAGTGACCTGTAATCTTATTTTGTAATATCAAGTGTTCTGTAAAGTCTTTTAGGCTGAATGACAGTGCCATGGATTCTATGACAACCCCCATGACTGGCACGGACACCTCCTGAGGGGCTTCTGGAATTAGAAAACATCAAGTAGCTGGAAGATCATGAAAAATGGAATAATCAACCCGATCAACCCCTGTGGCACCTAACTAACTTGAGACATTCTTCTACTGTTTCTTATTCCGGCCCCAATTGACAAGGCCATTGGACTTCCAGCCCCAATGATCCCCTCCCAGCTTGCAAAAAACCACCCTAAACTGTAACTTCTGTACCCTTCCACTGCCTACCCCAAACGTATAAAACCATCTCCTATCCAATTGCCCTTTGCTGACTCTCTTTTCAGACTCAGTCTGCCCGCACCCTGGTGAATAAACAGCCGTGTTGCTCACACAAAGACAGTTTGGGGGTCTCTTCAGGTAGCATGCATGTTTTAACACATTTTATATTTGACAAACTTTCCAAAATCAAATTATAAACTATGTCTTTTTCTAACCTAATTAATTCTTTAAGACATTAGTTTTCCTAAAGTCCAAAAATGACATAATTTAGCTTATTTGATATAAAAATTATACAGGAAGCATTGTCAAATATGAAATGGTGTTTGGTTTCTTTGGGCTGTATTTTTATAAACATTTTATTGGTTATGTGTTCCAAAATTATGGGAAACTCCTGTAATTCTGAGGTACCTTTGTGTACATCATAAGTAATAATCATAATTGATATGTTAAAATTATTGTATGCCACAGAGGTAACAAATTTCCTTGTCAGTTGTTTCTTCTGACTATGACTGCCTTAAAACTTTTTTTTAACTCACAAACAATTGTCTTCTTTTATCTTGTTTTAAACCCTCTCTAAAAGGTGGGTTTGTAATCAGCTATAGTATTCTAACAGGTGCACTTAAATGCAAGTTTTCTAATAATTTTGAAAATTGTGACATTGGAATAAAGGAAAAAACTTTCAGAACTCTCATGGAGAGCTGAAATGTTTATGACTACCAAAAAGAACTGGAGTTGACCAAATTAACTGAAGCAACAGAAAACTGAAGTAATCTTTTGACTTTTTGCTTAAAATGCTGCTGATAATGTTTTGTTTTACAGAGTTAAGGAGACTTTTAAGTAATTTACAGCTTTTAACAATTGAGTAAAGAACATTTCTGTGAACAAAATTTGGAGCATATTTGCTTCTCTCTACCTAACTTCTCCAGAATTTGGAAACTATTTGTGAGTATTCTCAATTTACGGCAATATAGTTATTTGCATAAGTGCAGTAAAAATCTGTTTTCTTTTGTAATGGGGCCCAATTGGAGAAATTGGTTATTTTACCAAGGCTATAACTGGAATGGTGTGCTTTCCTTTAAGGAATCAAACTTGACTTATGAAGCCAATAAAGCCGTTGGAACAACTGGCTTTGTATTTTGTGTACACAGTCCCTGTACAAGGTTTCTGACCTGTGGTAAGTAAAGAATGTCACTTCCTGACAGGCGCAGAAGCCCAGGTTTATCTTGGACCCTCAAGAGGAGAAGAAATTCACCCAACTTGTCGGTATTCGATGGCACAAATACATGGCTGGGCTTAGCTTTAAAAAATCTTATCTGAGATTCCTGCTATGGAACAAAGTTCCATCAAAGTCAACTTAAAAGCCTAAGTAAAAACTAATTTGTGCTGTACTGTATACAAATAATTAGGAAAAGTATAATAAAGTAAACCAGTCCTACCATGATCTGTCTTTAGCAAAAATGGGAAACTGCAGAGGGAAAAATTATGTTTCAAAACTATAGTAGACCTGTTGTTAGATTCTGGTCTGCCTCATTTTTTTTTTCAATTTTTATTATTTTCTACAGTTTGGGTCAAATTCTAATTTTTGTTGGCTACAAGTCTTCAAAATAATGTTTTCAAATTTTCTTCCTTCTTTTTTCCATTATTCCTAATTTGGAGTCACTGAAAACTAAGCTGTGCTTTCTTAAAACCCTATCAACGGAATCCAGACAACTTAAATTTCAGAAGAAAGTAACAGCAACCTATTTACATACATAAGCCACTTTCATATCTGCCTAGTAATGTACGAGTAATGTGACCTACATCGATTTTTCCAGGATTGTTCTTTTGTTTGTTGTTTTCTCTTCTTCCTCTCAGCTGTTTTCTCTTCACAGGACATGCTGCTTCACAACCTCTGAAAAATGAGCTTTTGGAAACTACCCTTCTAGCCATGAGACAGCAGATGGAACCTGAGACCAGAGACTCATTCTCTTGTAAAGTGCTTTCTCCAAAAGATTTTTAAAAAAAGAAAAGTGGGGAAACGTGAAAGGAAAATGTCCTGAGCTCCCAAAATCACTAAGGAAAACTCAAGCTGGGAACTGCTTAGGGTAAACCTACCTCCTGTTCTATTCAAAGTCACTCCCCTGCTCACTGAGATGGATGCATATCTGATTGGCCTCCTTTGGAAAGGCTAATTAGAAACTCAACAGAATGTAAACATTTGTGTATCGCCAATCTGTGATCTAGAAGTTCCCTCCCAGGTTCCAGTCTTCCTGCTTTTGCTTCAAGTTGTCCCACCTTTCCAAACCGAACCATCTACTTACATATACTGATTGATGTCTCAGGTCTCATGTCTCCCTAAATGTATAAAACCAAGCTGTGCCTGGACCACCTTAGGCACATGTTGTCAAGACTTCTGAGGCTGTGTCATGGGCATGTCCTCAACCTTGGCAAAATGAAGTTTCTGAATTAACTAAGACCTGTTTCAGATTTTCCGGGTTCACAGTTTCTTTTAAAAGAAAAAAAGGTATAGATAGGTCCAATCCACCATGGGGGGCATGTAGACATTTCAGCTAGGGGCCATCCATACTTTCTGACGGGGCATCTTGATGACCTCTGGAATACATGGCTGGAATGTCTGACTGGAGAGGCAGGTACTGCTGAGTATTCACCAGACTCCATTTTCTTCTCCTTCTGAGCATACAGAGGCTTTATTTCCCAACACTCCTTGCAGGTATAGGGGATCATACGACTAAAAGTTTTGGCCAATAGGAAGTGGGTGGGCCTCAGGAGTGGGCCCCACCATCCTTACCTTCCTTCCACTGGATTCAGATATCCAACAAGGGATGCCAAAGCCCAAAGATCTCCTTGCTCCAAGTATGATCCCCAGAACAGCAGCACTGGTACCATCTAGATCACCAGCAATGGTGCCATCATTCTAGAAATACAGATGCTTAGCCCCAGCACCATCCCCCAAATTATTAAATCAGAAGCCTCATGTTAACATGATCCCCAGGAGATTTGTAAACACCTTACTGTCTGTGAGGCTCTGCCTTTAGGAGATGGTAAAACCACTAACCACACTCAATGGAGCCCTCCCACTGGCCATGGACAAAATATGAGCAAAAATAAATCTTGACTATGCTGAGACACTGACAATATGGGGTTGTGGAGTCAGGCCTCTCTAATCAATAGCCCATTTGTGGGGTTCATTTGTTTCTGGTTGTAATCATTCTCATGACTGATACCACATTTCATTCAAGAGCCTCTCATTTTGCTTTTATCTCCATTACCAACTATCCCAAACACAAGCTTATATGGGAATTATACTTTGAAGATAAATATCTATGGAAACATTGTTTGGCTGTTGAACTTTTGTCATTAGCTTTCATCTGTTAAAGTAGTCTTATTAAACAAATGCTAACTACATTTATTCTGAAATTTTTATATCAAGTCCTGTATTTGAGAAATGAGTGCTGTTCAGTCCCCCAGGCTAAACCTTTGATTCCTGATTTATACTTTCTGAGAATCAACAATATTACTTTTTTATCATCCATTTTTCTCAAAGGTAGCCCCAAATCCTTGCAAAACAAAGAAGATAATAAAAAATATCTATCAATGACAACTTTGAGCAGGTTTGGAGTAAGGCAGCCTCAGGGGCAAGTAGAAAGTGCACATCTTATTTATATTAGCAGAATCTTACTCTGGAAAAATTACAGGGTGACTGTTACAATTTTCATCAATTATTCTTTTTATACCAATTAACAAAATTAGTGCTACTAACATAGTGTGTTTCTTAACCACTGATGAAGCATCTGTTGGAAAAGATGATGCCTGTACATATATGTGAGCTTCAATCAGTTTAAGGTGAGACAGGAGTAGATTTTGGCTCACTCATTTTTTTCCTTTTATTCATTTATTAAATCTTCAACAAGCATGCACGAATGCTTGCCATGTACAACATCTTAGCTTGGCACTATGAGGATTACAAAGACAGTCCCTACCACAAAGGAACTTACAGATGTAAGAGAGATATGCAAAAATAACTATAAAGAAAGGCAAATTGGAACAATCATTATAGCAGAGAAGAAATCATAAGTAGAGAGGAGACCAATTCCAACTGGAATCAGAAAAAGATTAATGGAGAAAGTGGCATTTGAACTAAGTTTTAAAGAGCAGACCAGAATGTACTTATTATTATTTTTTAATTGACCAGAGAAGAATTTTGATGAGTCTTGGAAAAGTAGGAAGCAAGGAGCTGCTGAAGGATCCACAAGAGTGAAATCACTGAGAGGTCAAAGGGTAGAATGCATTAGAAAAATATGGAGTGGGCACTACAACACGCTCCTGTCTTTTTCACTTCAAAGATTGTGTTCTTTCCCTATAACTTTTTGACCTCAAATCTGATCATGCTTTTGATGAGTAGCAATTATTCCCATGAAAGGGACAAAGCTAACAACTTAAATATTTTAGCAAAGAAGTAAAGGTATAATAATTGCCACCATTATATGTAGTCTCGATTCTAAGCATATGACTGGAAGTAGCAAGGTACAGAAACAATTTTTACGTCTCAAACCCATGAGATGTAAAATTATTTTTAAAATAAAAATGTCATACCCTAAAGGCTACCTTCATGAACCCATAGGGGCCCTCCAATTCCTGTCTGAGAAACACTTAACTTATCATACGAAAAATAACTTCTAGGTAATCCCATTTGCAAGAGCTGCCAAAAAAGGAAATTGCAGATGACACAAACAAATGGAAAAACATCTCATGCTCATGGATCAGAAGAATGAATATCTTTGAAATGACGATATTGCCCAAAGCAATCTATAGATTTTATACAATCCCTATCAAAATACCAGTGTCATTCACAGATTTAGAAAAAAATCCTAAAATTCATATGTAACCAAAAAAGAACCCGAGTAGCCCAGGGAATCCTGAGCAAAAAGAACAAACCTGAGGCATCACATTACTTGACCTCAAATTATACTACAAGCCTATAGTAATGAAAATCGCATGGTACTGGTATAAAAATAGACACATGGATCAATGCAACAGAATAGGGAACTCAGAAATAAAGCCACCTATCTACAGCCAACTGATATCTGATGAAGTTGACATACACTGGGGAAAGGACACCCTTTTCAGTAAATGGTGCTGCCAAATTTGGATTGCCATATGCAGAAGAATAAAAACAGGATCCCTATCTATCACTATACATAAAAATCAACTCAAGATATAATTAAAGACTTAAGTGTAAGACCTGAAACTATTAAAGTCCTAGAAGTAAACTTGGGCAAAATTTTTCTGGACATTGGTCTAGGTAAAGAATTTATGACTAAGACCTCAAAAGTACAAGCAACAAAAACAAAAACAGTTAAATGGGACTTAATAAATGAAAAAGCTCTGCAAAGCAAAATAAAGAATCAATAGAGTGAACAGACAGCCTACAGAATAGGAGAAAATATTTGCAAACTATGCATCCAACCAAGGACTAATATCCAGAATTTACAATGAACTCAAACCACGCAACAACAAAAAATGAAATAATCCCACTAAAAAGTGGGCAAAGGGCTGGGCGCAGTGGCTCATGCCGGTCATCTCAGCTCTTTGAGAGGCTAAGGTAGGTGGGTCACGAGGTCAGGAGATGAGACCATCCTGGCTAACACGGTGAAACCCCATCTCTACTAAAAATACAAAAAATTAGCTGGGTGTGGTGGCACAAACCTATAGTTTCAGCTACTTGTGAGGCTGAGACGGGAGAATCAATTGAACCTAGGAAGTGGAGGTTGCAGCGAATGGAGATCATGCCACTGCACTCCATCTTGGGTGACAGAGCAAGACTTTGTCTCAAAAAAAAAGCAGCGGGGGGCAAAGGACCTGAACAGACATTTTTCAAAAGAAGACACACAAATGGTTAACAAGCATATGTAAAAATGCTCAGCATCACTAATCATCAGAAAAAGGCAAACTGAAACCACTATGAGATGTCATCTTAACACTAGTCAAGATAGCCATTATTCAAAAGATTAAAAAATAACAGATGTTGGTGAGGATACAGAGAAAAGGGAATGCTTATACACATTGGTAGGAATGTAAATTTGTAAAACCTCTGTGGAAAACAGTATGGAGATTTCTCAAAGAAATAAAAATAGGTCTACCATTTGATTCAGCAATCCCACTACTGGGTATCTACCCAAAGGAAAATAAATTGCTATATCAAAGAGATATCTGCACTTGTATGTTTATCACGGCCCTATTCACAATAGCAAAGACATGGAATAAATGTACGTATGCCTCAATGGAAGATTAGAAAATGTGGTATACACACACACAGTGGAATACTGTTCAGCCATAAGAAAGAATGAAATCAGTTTTTTTGCAGCAACGTGGATGGAACTGGAAGCCATAATCTTAAGTGAAATAATATAGATACAGAAAATCAAATACTGCATGTTCTCACTTATAACTGGGAGCCCAATAATGTGGAGACGTGGACATAGAGTGTGGAGTGATAGACACTGACAACCTGGAAGTGTGGAAGGGGGTAAATGATGAGAAATTGCTTAATGAGTATAATGTGCATTATTTGGGGTTACAATAAAAGCCCAGACTTCAGCACTATGCAGTATATCTAGGTAACAAAATTGCACTTGAACCATTAAACTTATACAAAGAAAAAAGAAAAGAAAATGCTTTCTAGTGGTGAATTTTTCACTGCAAAAGTTTTGTATTTAGATAATTGTAAAAATAAAATTGCAAAATTAAATATATTCTCACAGAACATTTGGATTCTCAAGAACAAGTTCACAGACTACAGCTTGAGAAACACTGGAAAGAATATTAAACTTCTGCTCCTAGTCTGTCATTAATTAGCTGTGTGATTCCTGGGAAACTGCTTAGCATCTAGGGACCCAGGCCCCGGCCTCCTTTCTGCCTCTATCATGTACAAATAATAATGATGGTATGTCATAAGGTCGTAAGGAGGCCTGAATAAGATACACATGAACACTGATAGTACTAACTGGTGTTGGTTAAATGCGAAATAAATTTTGGTTATCATTACTGTTGTTGCTGTTTTGAGAGGACTTCTGAGGTCCCTTGTGGCTTTAAAATTCTGCATATTTTGAGTCATTGTCTTCATCGAAAACTAAGTGAATTAGACAGAGACTCCTGAAATTCTAGTACTGGAGACAATAATGCAGCCTGGATAGAAAAACACTACCTTGGCATTTCCCAAGCAAAGATCAAGTGTTGCAATGGAAGTCTGGCCTCCACTCAGCACGTTCTTTGCAAAATGACCATAAATACATTGGTGATGATTTTGAACCTGGTTTTTCTCATTGACAATAAAAGCCATCCAATGGAATAGTACCTAAGGAAGGATCTGAATTCATGACAAACCTTTACCCAAAAATCTATCCAAATATGGAAAAGGAACATCTTTGAAGAGACTCTTATGTATCAAGATCACATTGCTTCAACTTTTACATTACCAGAATTTCTCTAACAATATCTTGGTTCTATAAGATTAAAGCCTACTCTGAAAACATACTGGATCAGGCACCAATTTCTAGCAAAATACTTCAACTTGCTAGGCTTCAGTTTTCTCAACTGTGGAATGGGTAAAATAGTAATCAACTTGCCACCAAGTGACATGCATCAAATGCTTTGTGGCTTTTGGCTGTAAGAAGCCACAATGAAGTTGGTTACTTACTAAGTACATTATGTGTTTTAATAATAAAGAAGCCTCTGGGGCAATGAAATAAGAGCAGCTTTCCTGTCAAAAGGCTTCTCTGACATTTGCACATAGCTCATGGCTCCTAGCATGTGTTGCTCAGATGCTTATCGATTATTCTCATTACACTTCGCAGGCAGGAAGGAACATGTTGGAACACAGAGAATCGACTGAAGCTGAAGCTTCATGACCCACATATTTCTTTTTATTCTTTGTCAAACAATTTCACACATGCTAAGGAACAAGGCTTTCTACTGCCCAAGGCTGATGTATATCATACAGTCTACGCTAGCGAGTCTCAATCTCCTGGACACCGTGATCTGTCTCAAATGCGCAGTACTCCCAGATGATGACAAGCAAAGACTGCCAGTGACCAAGCCTACTTCTCTCCACTCTGAAGGAGCACAGCTGCAGTCCCACATGTCCTATCATGCCATCCGCTCTGAAATACACCTCCTCAGCCATTGAATATTGCCTCTGTCCACCAGTTAGCACAGTAGCCCTCATGTGTGGGGCAGACATCAAAGGGTCAGGTAAAAAAAACTCTCCATCCTTTAGTAGACTTTCCCCATAGATTACTGTGTCTTAGAGATATAATTTCATAAAAACAGAGATGTTAGAATTATAATAGATCTCAAAAAAATGATATAGCATTCCACTTAGTGAGATGCCATTGTGTCCATTTTACAGATGAAGTAAATGAGGCCCAAAGTCATACAGCTGCTTTGTACCAAAGGAAGGGACTAGCAGCTTCAGTTCTCATGCTTGCCATGCACAGATTCATTTACTTCATTTGGTTGAACTCATAGTAAATCTGATTTTGTTTAATAACAAACCACATGGCTAAAACTTTCTACACTGTTTTAAATCTGATTTCTTTGTATCTTTTCTATACAGCTTGGTATAAGCTCTTTCACTAAGTTCCTGGACCCTAGGGTGGCAGCTAGTCCCATACAGTTAGCCTTGTGCAGACAGGGCCTATTGAGTGTCGCACAGCGAGCTGGTGTTAAGGGCTATTGATAGTGAGCAGCGATTGGGGAGCTGGTGGAATCCCACAGCACCATCCAGAGTCCAGTGTGATTGCCTAGCTTGGAGTGTGCTTGTATTCAGGGAAAGACTTTTTCCAGTTTTCCAAGATTTTTGTCAAAGTCAAGAAACAGACTAGTCAGTGTGCTCTCAGTAATACACAGAGTATGAATGTTGGGGAGGAAAATGCCAGGCAAAGTCAATCACTGTTTTTTCCCATACCTACCTTGTGATTCCGCCCATGCTTATCCAACAGGGAGATGATGGACTTGATGTGGCCCTCTGCTATCAGGTTTAAGGCTTCTGGGCTTTCAGTTAAGATGCAGTGCAAAACTTCCAAGATACCTACATGAATGACACAAACATCATTTAGACATTAAATGCCCTGCAGCAGTGACCATAATTAAGAAACCTGAGTGTGAACAGACCTTCCTGAGGAGACAGGATATCATCAGTTCTTTGAATCTATCAAGTATTTTCAGCCAGAAAAAAATGCATTCATTCCCAGTAGACTTCAGAGTCCCTGGAGGCCAACTGGTCTGTAATTTAGTAGTGATTTTAATTCAGCACTAACCCTATCTCCCTCTTCCCGGACAAAGACATGATCTTTGTATGACAAAATATAGAGAAGCAGCTGTAAAATAACATTTTTCATTTGATCAAACCAAATAATACTTCATTTAAAAATAGATACAAAAGATGTCCAGGTTACTATAAATTCTAAAGGTCATTCAAGTAACTTGGAAAATATTCTGAGTTTCTCCCAAGTAAGAATTTTTCTAGGAGCCACTCTAGACATTATTTTTATTTTAGGTCTATTCATGTATCAAATAAACTGAAGGCTCACAAAGTAAAGTCTATTTGGCTTCTCCCCCTTTTTTGGTGCACCAGATAGGTTAAGTGAAAGCGTAAGAAAAACTAGCGCACCTGCAGCCTGGCACACACATGGCAACATCATGATGGAAATTCAAGGGAAGCAGTTGGCTAATAGCTTAATTAGTTTTATTAAGAAAATTCCTTTTGATTCTGTTTTTTTTTTCCTCAGTGTTTTCATAAATTAGCTTGAAATGTAATCTAGCCCATGAGACTGCGGCACTGCAGAAAAGAGAGGCTTACTAAGACGTGTGTAGGTGGATGATCCTTGGGGGACCCTCTCCTGGCTGGTCTGTTAAAGTACCTATCATCTCTAGGCTATGAGAAAAGTATCAAAACCCTTCAACTTTCCCATGAGGGATCTACATCTGCCATGTTTACTCAGCTCGGAGAAAGCAAACTGCTGAGCCCTGCAGCATGGTCACTTACCAATGATGACCACACTCTTGGCTCTGATTCTCCCTAAGTCATTAGGAAGGACTACAGATATGATGTGAAGGGTGAGTCAGGGGAGAAGGGGTGAGTGGGGATTTTTCCTCTCGTTCCTGTCATTCTTCACTCCTGCTTTTCGAACTATAAGAAATAGTTTGGACAATATTGAAAAGGGTTAAAAAACCCAGAGAATAAGAATGCAATGGGAGTCAGAAGGAGACAAGGATCACTGGGTGGATGGGGTGGGGATTAATGGACCTAAGGAATAAAAATGAAGGCACAGAGTAAAAAAATTAAACAAAAAAGGAAGGATTGTTGAAGTCTGGGTTGGAGTTGTTACATAAAGTCATATGGGTGCCAGGAAGCTTTAAGATGATTTCTCTTATTTTGAAGTAATGATTTGAGTACTGTTTGCAATCCACTGGAAAAGATTCAACTTTATTTTCTTTTTTACAGAAAGAAAAAAAAAACATCTTTTCTAGTTATAGTTTCCTGTCAATTCTCACCTGAGGAAGATTCTAGTCTGTCCAATTTACTGATGAGCCAATCAAGGTTATTGGAGAACTGAGCGCAATTGTTTCTGTTTCCACGAATGAGAGCAGCTGCAAACAAGGATATGTTTGATCATAGAGGTTAAAGGGTGTAATGAGAACTTGGAAAACTGAGAACTTTCATTAGGAAATGTTTGATCACAGAGGTTAAAGGGCATGAGAACTTGGAAAGCTGTTGAATATTTCACCTGCTTAGTAACCGAAAGGAACTAAATGCCAATCTTACCCTGCCTAGCCCTTTGATACAAATGTTTCTTTTTTCTTTTCTTTCTTTTTTTTTTTAAGAGACAGTCTCACCCAGTCATCCAGACTGGAGTACAGTGGCTCACTGCAGCCTTGATCTCCTGGGCTCAAGTGATCCTCTTAAACTCAGCCTCCAGAGTAGCTAAGACTACAGGCATGCATCACCATGTCCAGCTAATTTGTACTTTTTTTTTTTTTTGACACGGAGTTTTTTATCTTGTTGCCCAGGCTGGAGTGCAGTGGCACTATCTCAGTGCACTCTGCCTCTCAGGTTCAAGCAATTCTCCTGTCTCAGTCAAGTAACTGGGATTACAGGCGTGTACCACCACGCCTAGCTAATTTTTGTATTTTTAATAGAGATGGGGTTTCACCATGTTGGCCAGGCTGCTCTCAAACTCCTGACCACAGGTGATCCGCCTGCCTTGGCCTCCCAAAGTGCTGGGATTACAGGCACGAGCCACCATGTCCAGTTTAAACATTTTTTTGTTGAGATGGGGTCTTACTGTGTTGCCCAGGCTGGTCTTGAACTCTTGGCCTCAAATAAGCCTCCTCATCTCGGCTGCCCAAACTGTTAGACTTACAGGCATGAACCACCATACCCAACCTCTTTCCATACTTAGAAGAATAAAAATCTAGTATTGACTCACTTTACATGTATTTCCAGAGAGTCTGCTGTATCAAATAACTGTCCAGTTGTTCAGACTAGAGCAATGGGGAAGGGAGGGAGATTTCCTGCCTAATCAAGTAGGCAATGGAGACAATAAATGCATAAAGTAATAAAATTACTTCAGATAGTGATAAGAATTAATATTAGTAAGAATTAATATTAATAGGTTACTGACTTAAGAACTCAATTTCTTGCAAAGTTTTCTTAAATTTAGCTAGAGATTTATTATTCTTCAGTGCTAAAGGCAGGCATCCCAGTGAACACAGCTGGAGAAGTTAGCTATATACTAATGGATAAATAATAGCAACATGTAACTATAACATATCTAAAATATATCCCTATTTGACAGTGGTTCTTGAGGCATGGTCCCTGGATCAGTGACACCAGCATCGCCTAATAATTTATAATAAATGCAAATTCTCAGGTCTCATTGAGAAACTCTGGGGGTGGACCCTGGCATTTGTGTTGAAACCAGCTCTCCAGCTGATGCTGATGCCTGTTCCTACATGAAAGCCACTGGCAGATGATACTGCAGAGAGAGGGAGAGAATATGCTGTCATTAGAGTTTTGCCAATCTATACCAAATAACCTTCCCTCTGCAGGGCACAAAGAGCATATGCAAATCTGGAACAAGTCCATGTAAACTGATTAGCCCCCAAGTAGCTTGCCCTTCACATGATAGGTTTGAATTGGAATTTCACTAAGGATACATGGCAAATTTAGGATAAAGGAAGGCCTTCTCCAAGGCCTCACCTGTATATTTTCAGTCAGTAGAGGGCACAATTCAGTCTGAGCTCCTAACCTCCTTTTCTGATCAGTTGCAGCAAGGAAGTTAAGCGTTTGAGTTCTGGAGCTAGACTGCTGGGTCTCAAGCCATAGCTCCAACACTTACTAGATGTGTGACCTTGGGTTATGAGCATCTATGAACATCTGTTTCTTCATCAGTGAAATGAGAGTAATAATAGTAACTAACCCTTAAAGTGTTGCTCTGGGGATCAAAAGAGATATTCCACTGCTTGCACACAGAAATTAATAATTATTAGCTATCATTGTTAAAATCATGCATACTGGGTCAATACAAAACACTGGAGTTTGAAGAGACTTTACAGTATCATACAGTGGCAATCAATCAATACTGAGGTAACCCAATCAGCCTGAACCCTAAGTTGGGGAATAGGTCCAGACTGATTTCTCTGGGCTCCCTTCCAGCCTACTGAACTATGATAGACTTCCTCTCAGTGGGACGCACACTTCAGAGCAAAGCCCAAAAGTACTAGCTTATCACAGTCTCTGAGCAACTCTTGGTGGCCACCTTCTTGCACAGGCTCATACTGTCTTCTCTCTGCCTCCCACCCACAGGCTGGTGGCCCAGGCCTGTTGGATGGCACTTGTAGTAAGCAGGCACCAGAACATCACCACACGCTCCATATTGTGAGAAGATAAGATTGTGGCTGGAATATTCTTACTTCCCATCTTTTTCTTTCCACCAAAATGAAATAAGTAACAGGCCAAAGCAGTGGGAATCATGACTGACTAACAAGTGGACAAGTGTCAGGGCACAGATTTAAGAGAATAACAATTCTTAAAGTGCAGGTGATATCTTGGCCGAAGTTTAAAACTGGAAGACATCATAAATGTGTTCTAGTCTTGTTTCCTCATGAAAGGTACAGAATAGAGGTTGAGGGAGTGTAGTAATTGTCAAGAATTTCAGATAGTTTCAGTGAAGCTGATGACTATCTGCTTCCACTTGCTGCTGACTTCTTGCTCTGTTTGTAAAGTACAGTAAGCTACTAGTTAACAGAACAGCTGGGTTAAAACTGAATGGTTAATAAAAGGTTTCTAAGGAATGAAGCAGTCCAAATATCACAGGGTTAACAGCAAGTTAAAGACCATCCTGGGATTTCATATGGAAATCCCATGGAAACTGTCCCAGGGAGAAGGTACTGCGTGTGTACTTACCCAGCAATTTGTAGAGGAGGTTCAGAATTTCTTTCCAGGCCATGCCACTCTCTTCCCTTGCAATCCCTGCAAAGTGTGCTACGCTATTGTAGATATTTAAGCGGTCAATGCAGTTTAAGACAAGGGCCAACATTCCCTGAGAAGGAGAGTAGAGGAAAATGCAAAGACTGCTGATTAAGAAAGCAGAATCCCTTCTGCTGTTTCCCCTCCCGTATCATTCACCTTTTAAAGCTGATAATGCCAATATGCAAATAGACCTTCATGGTGCCAGTTGGGTTTTTTTTTCCCTCCTAAAAACAAAATATGCATTTTTATGCCTGAGAGGCCTAAATAGCATCCATTTGGAGGGTGAGTCAGCAGCCTCTTCTGACGGGTTTGCCCCCACGTGCTTAACTCAATCCAAGGACATACTTAGGAAGAGGGAGGGTGAATGAGTTTCACAAAAACCTGCTTTCAGTCTGGTGTGAAGTGGTTCTGACTCACCCAGAAACAGCTCTAGATATAGTACCTATTTTTCTCTTAAATATCAAGTAAGTTCAAGTTCCATTCAGATGCACAAAACAACCATGCTTGCTTCCTACCTCTCTACCCCTCAAAAAAGGTGGGATTTAGAGACAATAACACTAAAAGAGGATCTTCAGTCACTTTCCTAGCTAATTTAAAATACTATGCCACCCAGTAAAATTATCTGTGCTAGCTGTTCTTAGAGCATAGGAGGGAGATGGTAAACGGAATTTCAGTAGCCTTTAAGGCATAGAGAATGCCCCTGGAGCCAAAGTCTGGTTAGATCAGAAGACTGAGCTGGGATGGTTCTACATCCCACACCAACTTTGGAAACATCCAAGGACAAGCCCTGTGCCCAGGCATGACAGGCCCAGAAGTACAACCATGGCCTGTTGGTACTAAATCATCACGTCTGAGTTTGGAGACGGTTTGTGACCTGTCTGTGGTCATACACAGCCAGAGGTGGAGCCAGAATGAGACTCAGAATGAGGGTCTCTTAAGCCCTTAGTTAGTGTTTTTCTCATGGCCAAGCCCCACTTCCAGTGACTCAGATGTTGAATTTAGACATAAGATTTAGCATCTTCTCCATTTTTTAAATCAGCTTCTCAGGTATTCTTGATGTGGCAGAATCCAGACATCTATAATTTTTAAACAGGTTTCCCAGGTAATTCTAACATTTCCCCAAACTTGGGAATCACAGCCAACGTCATGCTCTCACAGCTGAAATTTATTGAAAATGGATTTTTGATACACATGTGGCACTGAAGCTTTGAAATGTAATCTGATTTGAATGTGCCAGCCTTTGCTAATGTAGTCATGTTTGGCTGACAGCGAAGATTGGCTTGCAGTTTCCCAGCTTCCAAATATCTCTCTTGTCCTCTGGCTCTCTCATAAACATGTGCATGAAGAAAGACAAAGCTAAGTTGCACTCATAGGGTTATTTTAGCTCTGGACACAAAGTGAATTTCAACTTTTCATTTCTCGACTTACCTCTTCCTTGAAAAGATTTTGCCTGTTTTTGAGTGAGCGGAGCTTGTTCTGCTTGTCTTCATGTCGCATCTCCTCCTCTGGGGGCTGGAAGTAGGCGATCAAGTCCTGTAGGGTCTGCAGGACTTCTTCTATAGGCAGGGCGATGGGGGCAGCTGTGCGATTGTTTCCGCTAAAAACCGTGAGATTGACATAGTTTAGGCACCAGCCAGCAGCTGGGCTCTGATTGAACACCCACTGGGTCCCACTCCTAACAGCCCACCATGGTGCACCATGAGCTGCTCCCTTGGGTGGCCACTGTACCAGCAGCTACAAAATGAAGTTTCCCAATGAACAGAGCAACGGGAGAAAATATTCACATTCAAGTTCAAAGCTATTTTCATAAACAAAGGGAAATGATTCCTTTTAGCACATTTATTTTCAAGCAACTTATAACTCATCCTGTTAATATTGCTGTAATATTTCAGCACCTAGCATCAGTGGGTATTCACTGAATGTCTAATAATGATTTTCCTGTAATCTAAAGAGGTAATTACAATTGTGATGTGACAGTGACCATTCTATCTACAGCAGATGCTTCCCCTTCCATTTACCCCTGGTTGTCTGGTCCCACTTTTTTAAAAAATAGAAACATTAAAAATAAACTTATTAACCCATGAGTCTTAAACAATACCTTCTTGGAATTGATTAATCATAAGGCTGGACGAATTTCTATCACTGGGTCTTTGTGTCTATCTCCATGTTAGTTTTCTCTGTCTCTCCTCTTCCACCCCCATGTCTCTCTGTTTTCTCTGGGATCTTTGCATATGTTTCTCATCACGTTTTTCTGTGTACACACCTGCTTTCCCTCCCTCCATTTGTTGATGGTTCCTTTCCTCTCTGTATCGGACCTTCCTCTCCCTGTGTTCCCTCTCTGAATATCACCCTCCTTTCTCAGTGTCCCCTGTCTCTCAAACATCCTTCTTCTCTGCCTTGAGGTCTGTTCCTCTTTGTTCCTTGGTGTTCCCCAACCCCATGTTACCTGCCCTTCTCTCCCCCTGTTGTATTCCTCCCATCTGCAAGTGTCTCTGTCTCTTTCTGTTTTAATATCTTCCAAAGTTTTGTACTTAAATTCCTTCAACACAGAGAGAATACAAAGCACTACAGATAACAAAATGAGCCTTCATTTCCCCATCTCCTTGAGGGGCACATCTGTGAGCCTCTGAGAGGGCAAAAGCTATGAAGAGGAAGGGGAAATGGCCCTACCTCTCGTAGATTTTCATCATTAGGCCCTAAGTGATTGAGAATTGGCTGAATGCTCAAGTAACACCACGAGGACTTCTTTATTTTTCTCTAAGTTCTGGTATACATGTGCAGGATGTGCAGGTCTGTTACATAGACGTGTGCCACAGCAGTTTGCTGCACCTATCAACCCCTTACCTAAGTGTTAAGCCCAGCATGCGTTAGGTATGT
The DNA here is from genome assembly GCA_004027715.1 of Plecturocebus donacophilus. Lineage (NCBI taxonomy): Eukaryota > Metazoa > Chordata > Mammalia > Primates > Pitheciidae > Plecturocebus > Plecturocebus donacophilus. The sequence continues at coordinate 32,505 of PVKP010011207.1, forward strand.
TTCCTGATGCTCTCTCTCTTCCTACCCCCCACCCACTGACAGGCTGCAGTGTGTGTTGTTCCCCAACATGTGTCCATGTGTTTGCAACATTCAGCTCCCACTTATAAATGAGAACAGGTGGTGCTTGGTTTTCTGTTCCTGTATTAGTTTGCTGAGGATAATGGCTTCCAGCTCTATCTATGTCCCTGCAAAGGACACGATCACGTTCCTTTTTATGGCTGGCTGCCTAGTATTCCATGGTGTATATGTACCACATTTTCTTTATCCAGTCTATCACTGATGGGCATTTGGGTTGATTCTATGTCTTTGCTATTGTGTCTAGAGCTTCAGTGAACATATGTGTATCTTTATAATATAATGGAATGATTTATATTCCTTTGGGTATATACCCAGTAATGGGATTGCTGGGTCAAATGGTATTTCTGGTTCTAGGTATTGCTACACTGTCTTCCATAATGGTTGAACTAATTTACATGCCCACCAATAGTTTAAAAGCATTCCTATTTCTCCACAGCCTTGCTAGCATCTGCTGTTTCTTGACTTTTTAATACTTACCACTCTGACTAGCATGAGATGGCATCTCATTGTGGTTTTGATTTGCATTTCTCTAGTAATCAGTGATGTTGAGGTTTTTTTTCATATGTTTGTTGGCCACATAAATGTCTTCTTTTGAGAAGCATCTGTTCCTTTACTCATTTTAATAGGGATTCTTTTTTCTTGCAAATTTGTTTAAGTCCCTTGTAGATTCTGGATATTAGACCTTTGTCAGATGGATAGATTGCAAAAATTTTCTCCCATTCTATAGTTTGTCTGTTCACTCTGATGATAGTTTCTTTTGCTGTGCAGAAACTTTTTAGTTTAATTAGATCCCATTTGTTAATTTTGGCTTTGTTGCATTTGCTTTTATGTTTTCATCATGAAATCTTTGCCTGTGCCTATGTCCTGAATAATATCGCCTAGATTTTCTCCTAGGGTGTTTATGGTTTTGGGTTTTACATTGAAGTCTTAATCCACCTTGAGTTAATTTTTTGTATAAAGTGTAAGGAAGGGGCCCAGTTTCACTTTTCTGCATGTGGCAGTCAGTCCTCCCAGCACTATTTATTAAACAGGGAATCCTTTCCCCACTGCTTTTGTCAGGTTTGTCGAAGATCAGATGATTGTAGATGTGCGGTCTTATTTCTGAGTTCTCTATTTTGTTCCATCGGTCTGTGTTTCTGTTTTTGTACCGGTACCATGCTATTTTGGTTACTGTAGACTTGTAGCATGGTTTGAAGTTGGGTAGTGTCATGCCTCCAGCTTTGGTTTTTTTTGGCTTAAGATCGTCTTGGCTATATGGGCTTTTTGGTTCCATATGAATTTTAAAGTAGCTTTTTCTAATTCTGTGAAGAGTGCCAATGGTAGTTTAATGGGAATAGCATCAACTCTATAAACTACTTTGGGCAGTACAGCCATTTTCATGATATTGATTGTTCCTATCCATGAACAGGGAATGTTTTCCATTTGTTTGTGTCCTCTCTAATTTCTTTGAGCAGTGGTTTTTAGTTCTCCTTGAAGAGGTCCTTCACTTCCCTTGTTAGCTGTATTCCTAGGCATTTTACTGTCTTTGTAGCAATTATTAATGAGAATTCATTCATGATTTGGCTCTCTGCTTGTCTGTTGTTGGTGTAAAGGAATGCTTGTGATTTTTGCACATTGATTTTGTAGCCTGAGACTTTGCTTAAGTTGCTTATTAGCTTAAGCTTTTGGGCTAAGATGATGGGGTTTTCTAGATATAGGATCATGTTATTTGCAAACAGAGACAGTTCGACTTCCTCTCTTCCTATCTGAATATCCTTTATTTCTTTCTCTTGACTGAATGCCCTGGCCATAACTTCCGACACTATGTTGAAAAGCAGTTGTGAGAGAGGGCATCCTTGTCTTGTACCAGTTTTCAAAAGGAATGCTTCCAGCTTTTGCCAATTCAGTATATATTGGCTGTGGGTTTGTCAAAATTGACTTTTACTATTTTGAGGTATGTCCCATCAATATCTAGTTTATTCAGAGTTTTAACCATGAAGAAATGTTGAATTTTATCAAAGACCTTTTCTGTGTCTATGGAGTTAGTCATGTGATTTTTGTCTTTAGTTCTGTTTATGTAATGAATGACGTTTATTGATTTATGTTGAACCAGCCTTGCATCCCAGGGATGAAGCCAACTTGATCATGCTGGATAAGCATTTTTATGTGCTGCTGGATTTGGTTTGCCAGTATTTTATTGAGGATTTTCATACTGATGTTCATCAGGGATATTGCCCTGAAGTTTTCTCTTTTTTTTGTTGCCTCTCTGTCAGGTTTTGGTATCAGGATGATTCTGGCCTCATCAAATGAGTTAGGGAGGAGTCTCCCCTTTTCAATTGTTTGGAATAGTTTCAGAAAAAAATGGTACCAACTCCTCTTTGTACCTGGTAGAATTCTAGTAGAATTTAGCTATAAGTCCATCTTGTCCTGGGCTTTGGTTTGTAGGCTATTTATTACTGCCTCAATTTCAGAACTCATTATTGGTCTATTCAGAGATTCAATTTATTCCTGGTTCAGTCTTTGGAGGGTGTATGTGTCCAGTAATTTATCTATTCTTTCTAGATTTTCTAGTTGATTTGCAAAGAGGTATTTATAGTATTCTCTGAGAGTTGTTTGTATTTTTGTGAGATCAGTGGTGATAGCCCCTTTATCATTTTTTTTTTTGTACATTTGATTCTTCTCTCTTTTCTTCTTCATTAGTCAAGCTAGCTGTCTATTTTATTAATTTTTTCAAAAAGCAGTTCCTGTATTTGTTTGAAGGTTTTTCTGTGTTTCTATCACCTTTAGTTCCACTCTGATCTTGGTTATTTCTTGTCTTCTGCTAGCTTTGGGGTTCATTTGCTCTTGGTTCTCTTTTTAGGTGTGACATTAGGATGTTGATTTGAGATCTTTCTAGTTTTTTTTTGATGTAGGCATTTAGTGCTATAAAATTCCCTCTTAATAGTACTGCAACTGCATTCCAGAGATTCTGGTACATTGTCTTTTTTTTCTCATTGGTTTCAAAGGACTTCTTGATTTCTGCCTTAATTTTATTATTTACCCAGGAGTCATTCAGGAGCAGGTTGTTCAATTCCCACATATTTGTGCAATTTTGAGTAAGTTTCTTAATATTGAGTTCTAATTTGATTCCACTGTGGTCTGAGAGACTGTTATTATTTCATTTTTTTTTGCATTGCTGAGAAGTGTTTTACTTCCAATTATGCACTGATTTTAGAGTAAGTTCCATGTGATACTGAGAAGAATGCATATTCTGTTGTTTTTGGGTGGAGAGTTCTGTAGGTATCTCTCAGGTCCACTTGATCCAGAACTAATATTCAGGTCCTGAATATCTTTGTTAATTTTCTATCTCAATGATCCATCTAATATTGACAGTCGGGTGTTAAAGTCTCCCATTATTATTGTGTGGGAGTCTAAGTCTCTTTGTAGGTCTCTAAGAACTTGTTTTATGAATCTGGGTGCTCCTATATTGGGTGCATATATATTTATGATAATTAGGCATAGTTAGCTCTTCTTGTTAAATTGAACTCTTTATCATTATGTAATGCTCTTCTTTGTCTTTTTTTATCTTAGTTGGTTTCAAGTCTGTCTTGTCAGTAACTAGGATTTTAACCTTTGCTTTTTTCTGCTTTGCATTTGCTTGGTAAATTTTCCTCTACCCGTTATTTCAAGCTTATGTGTGTCTTTGCATGTGATATGGGTCTCTTGAATACAGCACATGAATGGGTGATAATCCAGCTTGCCATTCTGTGTCTTTTAATTGGAGCATTTAGCACAGCTTCTTCTTGATGGCCAATTTCTAATGAGTTCTCCTAGGCATTTATAGTATATTTGTTAAGTTGCTAACTGCTGTATGTTAATCTGCATACACACTAAGAAAAGATTTTCATCTAGCCCCAAAACAAAGACTCAAAAAGTTCTGAAAATAATCAGGCTGTGCTTGTGAGGTGATTAGACCTGAAGGACCCTGGCAATCAAAGGATGCACCTTTCCTATTTTCCAATTTTGGTCAAAATTCCAATTTTGTATTAAAAAATACCAAGTATTAAAAAATACATGCAATGGGTATGGAATACTGGGGGACTGTAAGCTTATTATAGGCAGGGAGGCACATTAGTGTGTATTCAACCTGGCAGTGTCTGGCACATGATAAGTTCTCAGTTAGTGTTTGCAAATGACAAAGAATACCTGAGATATTATTAGACACAAAAATAGTGGGGAAGAGAATGCTGTGAGTACATGAGAAGAAGTCTTGGCAGTACGAAACTCAATTCAATGTGACTTCCCACTTCTGAATTCAGTGAAGGAATGAATACATTTTCCTCAATATTTTGATCTAGTTTCAGGGCTTGCTTTTGGATTTTTGTTTTAAAAACACTTTCATTTTACTAGAGACACAGGCTGGTCAAGAATAATTCTTTACATGATAGGAAACAATGACAGCAAGAGATTTATAGGCATTTTTGTAGCTCGCTGAGGCAGCATATACACCATTCAGGGAGTTGGAAATCACAGGTCTCAGCCTTGCCGCTGCCATTATGGGTGTGATATTTGGATTGCTGCTAAGCGTCTTATGCTTCCATTTAGCATCTGGAAAACAGGAAAGGTGCACTCTTTGATTGCCAGGGTCCTTCAGGTCTAATTTTTTCATCTGTTGGGTTCTCATTGTTAGACTATTTCCTCTTGCCCCTTGAAGAACTGTGAATATTACAGTCCTCCGCTAGACTAAGGCAGATTCATTTCTTCCCCCAAAAAGAAGATGTATCACATGCTTGGCATGGGGAGCAATGGTGAAAACAGGCAGGACTTCTGGACAGTCTCGTGGTGTTCGTATTCTACTCTAGAAGAACCTCAGAGAGTAAAGCCCAATGTATAGAGATAAGTCAAAGCTTCAAATCAGAAATAACCACAATTGGCACCTATCTCACCCCACCTTCTGCAACTCCCCATAACCTGTCCCACTGTATTCTTGGGCCTTTGCCAATGAATTCTTTTATTAAATTCAAGTGAGATCCCAGGTGATTCTGAATATTTATCATAACATAATTATTTATTTGTTGTCTCTCTCCTAAGGTTAAACTTAGAGGACAGCTGACAGTATCTTTTCCTCAGCAGGGTTTTTCAGACTCCTTAATCTATCACACTGGTCATTCATTCTACTGGACTGTTCCCAGCAACTCTGCAGAGGATGATGAGATAGCATGATGAAATTTTAACCTCTTGTTTTTCATTTTTCTTTCTTGCTCCTTCCCTATTCTCTTAACCTTAACATATTCCCAGAAGGCCACCCCTCCTCCTGGTTTCTGTGTGCATACAGCATACAAAGTTGATTTTTCAAAAGAGATGGGAGAGAAGAATCTACTTCCAAAATGTTTTTTTTCTCCTTTACTTCCTAGCTCTTACAAAATTCAAATACTATGACTTTTACAGCCCACACCCTCTCAGTATTGATATTTTTTCACCAGTCCTCCTTTTTTCTAAAATACTCTATCCCTGGAAGAAGTAAGAATTTCCCTCTCAAGGGTGATGCTTAATAGCTGAGTAAAGAGCTCGGTAAATCCTTTCTCACACAAAATCATAGCAAAATTGGGTAAAATCATTCAAAATAACAATCTCTGAACTCTAGAAATTGACTAAAAGCATACCAAAAAAAAATCAAGGTTTTTTTTAATTTAATGAGCTTTCGTAAGAACAGCTGGAGTCTACGGTGTTTCAGCCTGCTGATGCTTCCATCTTCTCCCCTGCTTCATGGCAAAACAGCTCTAACAGGGCAGAGTAGGCAGTGTGCAAGGACATGCTCGGGAAAAACTGGAGAGGACCCTAGCTGTCTATTAATTCCCACACAAGCAGAAAACAAAATCCAGGATAGAACTCTAAACTGCCTGAACCTTGAACTCTCATCCAGCCCACACACAGGTCCATTAGCAAATGGTCACAGGCTTGACTTATAAGAAACTCTAAGGGAGGTTTTTCAGGCTGAAAGAAAATGACAACAGACAGTAACTAGAAACCACACAAAGAAAAAAAGGTAACCATGTAGGTAAATATCAGAAACAACATAAAAATATGTATCTTCTCTTTTGTTCCTGTAACTGATTCAAAAAACAACTGCATAAAATAATTATAAAATTGTGTTGCTGAGCTTATAAACGTTGAAGATGTAATATACGTGGCAAGATTATCACAAAGAAGTAGGCAAGGAAAGGAACAATGTTAATGCAAAGTTGCTTTATTTGTTAAATTAGTATCAATTTCAAGTGGATTATTTCAAGTTAAATAAATACTAAATTCCCTAGAGCAACCGCTAAGAAAATAACTCCTCGAAAAAGTATTTTAAAAAACCCAAATTAATTAAAATGCTACACTAGAGAATATCTATTTAACACAAAAAGGTAGTAAAAGAGGAACAGAGGACTAAAAAATAAATAAATAAAACAGACATAAGAAATAAACAGCAAAGTGGCAGACATAAATCCAGTTATCTAAATAATAAATAATTCCATTAGATATAAATGGATTAAGCATACCAATGAAAGGGAAAGATTGTCAGACTATTTTAAAAAATCAAATATATGTTGTCTTCAAGGGACGCACTTTATATTCAAGGACACAAACAGGCTAAAAGTACAAGGATTGAAGACAATGTGCCACACAGACAAAAACCATAATCTGCATGTAAGACACCTGGAAAGGCTCTATAAATAGACTTAAGACAAAAATGTTCATAGGGAAAAGAGGAAAATAGTTTAAAATTATGAAAGGGCAAATTTATCAGAAATATATATCAATGATAAACATATAGGCACCTAACAATAGAAACCAAAATATGTGAAGCAAAAAACTGATGGAATTGACGTAGAAGATGACAATTCAACAGTAAAAGAAACATCAATACCCTATTTTCTACCAGTTAATGTAAAAGCCCATATTAACCAAGGACAAAACTATATGCTAATATCAATAGACCAAGAAAAATCATTTGACAAAATCTAATGCTCACTCAAGATAAAAGCTCTCAACAAACTAGGAATAGAAGGAAACTTCCTCTACCAGATAAGGACATCTACAAAAACCCTACAGTCACTATCACACTTAATGGCGAAAAACCGGTGTTTTCCTCCCTGCCCCCCGCCCCCACAGGAACAAGACAAGAATATCTGTTCACCTCACTTTCATTCCACATTGCAGTGGATGTTCTAGCCAGTGCTATCATGAAAGGAAAGGAAATAAAAGGCATCTCTACTGGAAAGAAAAGAAATTAACCTCTTCTTATTCACAGATGACATAATCTTGTACGTGGAAAATTCTAAAGAATCCACCTGCTCCTCAAAAAGCCCACTGATCTAATAACTAATTTAATTAGGTCAAGGACATAAGATCAATATTTTTAAAGCTTAATTTCTATATGCCAGTATTTCTATGTATCAGCAGCAAATAATCTGAAGTGAAATCAAGAAAATAATTCTATTTGTTGTAGCACCAAAAAGAATCAAATACATAGGAATATATTTCATAAAAGTGTAAGACTTATATAATAAAAACAACAATACCTTCCTGAAAAGAAGAGAGAGACTTTTTATATTTGTAGATTGGAAAACTTAATATTACAAGGATAACAGTCCTCCAAAACTGATCTCTATATTAAATATAATACCTATCAAAATTCCAGCAGGATGACTTTGGACAAAAATTAATAAACTTACCTTAAAATTTACATGAGAATACAAAGGACCCAGAAACACCAAAATAATTTTGATAAGTACAATATTGGAGCATTCACTCTACATGATTTCAATGCTTACTATAAAGCGACATTAATTAAGAGCAGTGTTATTTTGAAATAATGACAGGCATATAGATCAATGTAACAGAATTAAGAGCCCAAAAAGAAACTCTTACATTTATGATCACTTGGTTTTTGACAAAGGTGCCCAGGTCACTTGATGGGGGAAGGTTGTCTTTCCAGAAAATTGGGCAGGGAAAAAAATCTGATCTCCATATGGCCCACATGCAAAAATAATAATTTAAACCTTTACCTCATACTATGCACAAAAATAGACTCAAAATGGATCACAGACCTAAATGTAAACACTAAAATTTTGAAACTTTTAGAAAAACAGAGGAGAAAATCATGATGATTTTTAGAAAGGTAAAGAGTTCTTAGATAGAACACCAAAAACACAATCCATAAATATGTTAAATTGAACTTAGTCAAAAATAAAAACTTTTGTGCTTCAAAAGACATAATTTTAAAAAATGAGAAGAAAAGCCAAAGACCAGGAGAAAATATTTGCAAACAATAAATATGGCAAAAAAAACTTGTATTCAGAAGATACAAAGAATTCTCAAACTTTAAGACAAATGACCAAACTTAACAAGGCAAACTACTTAATTACATTTTACTAAAGAAGATACATGAATGGCTAGTAAGCATATGAAAAGATGTCCAGTATCATTATTCATTCTGGAAATTCAAACCAAATTCACCATGATAATATCATTTTATAACTACTAATATGGCTACAATAAAAAAATCAGATAACAACAAATGTAGGAAAAGATGTAAAGAAACGAAGTTCATACATTTATAAGAAAAATGCAAAATGGTACATGCACTTCGGAAAACAGATTTTCAGTTTCTTAAAAAGTTAAACGTACCCAATTGAATAAACAAAACATGGTATTTATACATGATGGAATATTATTCAACCTTAAAAAGGAATGAAATCCTGTCACATGTTACAACATGGACAAACCTTGAAGATATTTTGCTAATTGAAATAAGCCAGACACAAAAGGACAAATATTGGGTACTTCCACTTATATGACATGCTGAGAATAATTACATTCATAGAAGCAGAGAGTAAGTAGAAGCTATAAGGGGCTGAGGGAGAGGAGAATAGCGAGTTCTTGTTTAATAAATACAGAGTTTCAGTTTGGAATAAAAAAATTGTGGAGATGGACAGTAGCAATGACACGGAACTTAAATATGGCTAAAATGATAAATACTATGTGATGTATATATTACCACAGTAAAAATATATCAAAAAGTTATACAAATTTATATATGACTCAGCAATTTCACTCCTATTTACCCAAGAGAAACAGAAACCTAAATCTGAAAACTTTTCCACTAATATCCATAGAAATATTATTCTTAGTAATCAAAATGGAAACTATCAACTGCTCATCAATTCACATATATCACGAAAATGTGATATATGTGCACTTCTATCTACATAGATCTTTAGCTCTCTCTACACACACACACACACACACACACACACACACACACACGTATGAATACTCTTCAGCAATAAAAAAGTCAAGAAATGAATACACTTCAAAAATGTAATGCTAAGTGAAAAGGCCAGATGCAGAAGACAACATATTTTATGATTTATTAATTTAATGTATTAAATTGAGACAGAAAGCAGATTAGTGGTTGCCTAGGGCTGTGGGTGGCAACTAGAATAAACTGCAATGAGCATAGGAGATATTTTTGGAGTGATAGAAATGTTCTAAAACTGAACTGCGGTAATATTTGTAAGGCTCTGCAAGTTAAGTATATTCAAACTTACTGAATTGGCCAGGGATGGTGGCTCATGCCTATAATCCCAACATTTTGGGAGGCTGAGGTAGGAGGATCATTTGTGCCCAGCAATTTGAGACCAGCCTGGGCAACATAATGAGACCCCATCTCTACAAAAAATTTAAAAATTAGCTAGGTGTGGTGGTGTTTGTGTGGTCACAGCTACTCAAGAGTCTAAGGTGACAGGATTGCTTGAGTCTGGAAGGTGGAGAGGCTGCAGTGAGACCCCATGTCAAACAAAAAACAAAAAGTAAAATCTCATGGAATTGTACATTTAAAAGGATGAATTCTATAATATGTAAATTCTACCTCAATAAAGATATTTAAAAATAATTTTCCCATTGTCAGGCATGTAACTCCCACTGACTTTTTAAAATAACAACATTATTGAAATACAGTTCATATATCATACAGTCACCTATTTAAAGGGTACAATTCAATGGTTCACTAGTTTTCGGAATATTCAGAGGTGTGCAACCTTTGCCATGATCAGTTTTAGAACGTTTTCGATTAGCTCTCCTAAAAGCTTTACACAGTAGCAGTTATGCTCCCTTTCTACCTAAGACATCCCAACCCAAGGTAACTCTTTCTGCTTCTGCCTCTATAGATTCATTTATTCTGGACATTTTGACCACGTGAAAAAAAAATCCCAGGATAGCAGTTCTTAACTGAGGTTGATGTTAAAATCACCTAGGGAGCTTCAGTAAAATATCTGCAGATTCTGATTCAATTGGTTTGAGATGTGGCCTGGGCATCAGGGTGTTAAAACCTCCCCAGATAAATCTAGCATGTGGCCACAGTTAAGATCTCTATTGTAGGGCAGTCATGTTTAAACTTTAGCATGCATCAGCATTGCCTGGAGGGCCTATAACAATATGAGTTGCTGGATCTTATTCTCAGAGTATCTGACTCAGTAGGTTTGAGATAAAACCTAAGAATCTGCATTTACAACAAGTTTGCAAGTGATCCTGATGCTCTGGTGCAGGGATACACTTGAAGAATCTGTGTGAGATGTCAGCGCAGTGAAATGGAAGGAACCTGAGCCCCAGTAGCTAGGCCACCTATTTTCCCTAAACTGCCTACCTTCTTTATATTATTACTTAAACAAGAAGTAAGAGTTTACTCTGCTATTGTGAACAGTACCACAATAAACAAACATGTGCATGTGTCTTTATAACAGAATGATTTATAATCCTTTGGGCATATACCCAGTAATGCGATTGCTGGGTCAAATGGTATTTCTATTTCTAGATCCTTGAGGAATAGCCACATTGTCTTCTGCAATGGCTGAACTAATTTACACTCCTACTGACAGTGTAAAATATTCCTATTTCTCCATATCCTCTCCAGCATCTGTTGTCTCCTGATTTTTTAATTATTGCCATTCTAACTGGCATGAGATGGTTGGTTGAAGCTGAAAACTATCATTCTCAGCAAACTGACACAATAACAGAAAACCAAACACCGCATGTTCTCGCTCCTAAGTGGGTGTTGAACAATGAGAACACACGAACACAGGGAGGGAAACATCATACACCAGGGCCTGTCAGGAAGCGGCGGCCTAGGGGAGGGATAGCGTTAGGAGAAATACCTAATGTAGATGACGGGGTGATGGATGCAGCAAACCGCTATGGCACGTGTACATCTATGTAACAAACCTGCACATTCTGCATAGGTACCCCAGAACTTTAAAAAAAAAATTTACTCTAAACTGCAACAGCAGCCTAGCCTATTTCCTAATACACATCCCTTTTATTGCAGTCTTTCAATAGCAAGAAAAGTAAAGATCTAAAAAAAAGTTCTCATTTCATGCAAATTTACACATGTAATTTATACCCCTTGGCTTTAGAGAGATTTTCCTACAAGAGAAGAATGGTCTTGGAACACTGCATAGTTTATAACAGAATCAGTTTCTCATGGTAATTGGTAAAAATGATCCACGGAGTTCTGTTTTGGAAGCATTATTTAGACTGAAGGGATTGTGATCCAAGCAAGCAGTTTGGTTAATTTTCCCATTTAAACCACAGCCACAGTTGGGTAACCCAAGGCTTCCAATGCAAACCACAGCAGCAATTCTGAATGATGTAGAAACCCTTTCTACTACACAACACTTGGGGAGTGTATCAGTTTCTCTTTGCTCTCACTTTACACACAAATATAAAACCGACTCCAACTATGCACTCCAACTTTTTTCACTTAATTTTCATGCAAAGATCTTGGATACTCATCACTCCAATCTGAATAACTAACGGGGCTTGGACATTTGTTGGGCAGTGAAGCTAGTAGGAGTTCATCTATGTAGGAAATACATTTTAGTCCCAAGCTCTTGATGGTACAACTCTTTGCTGGTATGTCACTGTTTCCCCAAAACACTCCAGTATCAAAAGGAGGTGGTGGTGGTGTTCGAAGGCCACGGTGTAACACTTACTAGGTAGAGGAGGAAAGGAGCTGACATACCTGACAAACTGGCTGAATAAGGCTGTAGTGTTCCGGATGATCCGAGCAGCCTGGGACTCCTCACGCTGACATCTCTGCAGTGTTAATCCATCATCCATGTGACCTTCCTGGTGGAGTATGACCTACCCACAGGGCAAGGGACAGCAGCTCTAGGTTACAATTATTCCACATATGGGCAGTCAACATTTCCTGCAGTATTTCCCTCATTCCTCTTTTCCTTTCTCCAACTAAGCTCCCCTGGGTCCCTTTTGAGAATGAGACATTAGCAGAGTTATTTTACACATATGCCCTATCAGCGACATGTGAACTATTCCTTGGACACAGTGCTTTGATGAAAATGAAATTTTATGTGCCACCATGGTATGAGTTATGACATACTCCTTGGGCCTAGATGGTCAATTTGAAAGGGTGATAATATACCTCAGAACAGATTTTTCTCTTAAAATGAACATGGAATCTTACCCTTGGAAATGGGAAAAGTCACTGTGTTCAAAGCCTTTTCCTCCAGAGATGAATTGAAGAAAAAGGCAGTCAACTTAAAGCAAAACTCTGTACTGGGATCAGGCTTGGGTTTCTTGACTGAAGGCCAACTATACAGAGATAGTTAACTGTAGCACTGGAGAAAGGAGCTCAAGGTGGTAGCTCGCTTCTCTTAGAGGCTAGAGAGTAAATTTGAAAGTATGGGCTCTGATATCAGCAGACCTTTGTCTAGTCCTGCTATGCCACTTACCAGCTGTCTGACCTCAGGCAAGTTACTTAACCCCTATTTACTTTGGATTTCACCATCTGCAAACAGACTTATCTTAGAGGGTTGTTTGGAGGATTTGATGATTTACATGTAGTCTTTTGGCATGGTACCTAGAATCTAATAGGTGCTCAATGAGTGTTTATTTTAAGGGACAGCATATTACTGATCATAGATCAGTTATCTGGAAGCTAAGCGTATCTACTTTTCACTAACGACATCATGACACAATTTTTTTTGGGAGGAGCTACTAGCTTTTTGTGTGGAGGTCAGTAGCTTTTCCCTTATAATGGTCAAGTATGTGAAGATGTTAAGTGACATAGTTTGATCTTGGTTCAAGTCAAGGTCAAATCCTGATCCAGATTCCCTGGCATGGTTTCTGCTTAATGGAAGTAAGCAAAGAGAGATAAGGTGTAGATTTGGAAAGTCTGTATGTCAACACAGACAAAATGTGTGGCTCCAAAAAATGTCTTTAGAATAAAGATTGTTGGTCTCTCTCATTTTTAGCATAAAGAAACAACTTATTTTCCTTTTCATGTGAAAAATCTCTTCGTTGCTTTTTATTATTTTGAAGGCATTTCCTGATACGATGAATTCATGCACGAAGTAGAATGCGGCTTGTTCATTTTTGAAGCAAGACTTTGCATCTCATCTATATACTGCAGTGTAAGCATGAGCAAAGGATATTGTTACCATTGAAATCAGTAACTATTAGAAAATATTACTCTGTCAGAACTTCCCAGCAACTGGTTAGCAATGTTGCATTTGGGTTTAGTAACATATTGCCACTACGTTTACTTTGGACTGGGTCCCAGATTTCTGGTCCTTAAAGATCAAAATTCTTAGGGTTTGCTTGTTCAGATAAAACATTTAAACTAGCCAGCCGAATGAGAAAGTAATGAGAACTGAGGGGACACGCAATTGTTAGAATGTTGTTATTATGAACGCTATTGATCTCAGGAGCCCAGTTCCTAGGGTCCTTTTTCTCCTGGAGAAATCTCACAACCCAAGAGCAGAGAGAAGCAGCCTAAAATTGGAACAGGAAAGAGGATGCTTTACAGTGGGTACTCATCGGGTGTTTCATTGTCTTTGTGCTCCATTGGGTTTTCTTGATTACTGTTTTGTTCATTTCATAAAAAACAACCCAGATTTGGACAATTTTTTTATTTTTAGAGGGGGCACTTAACAGGCTTCTTAGGAAATGAAGCCGTGTAGCTCTGTCAAGGGCTGAGCACCATCACACCATCTGGAGAGGGTTTATAAAAGCACCTCCCAAATTCACATATACATTCTAACAGTTAAATGAATCTACAGGCTACGGTCCTAGAAGAGAAAGGCAAAGGCATGGACAGGCACAGTAAGTCAACAATGCAAACTGAGATCTCTCCATGTTTACAGAGTCCTTGAAGTGTGTACCTGACCACCCAGAGTTATAGGCAACATCCACAAATTCCATCTTTCTTTAAATGCTACCATTGCCTTACTATGTTTGAGAACTGTAGAGGCTCTAGATGATATTATTATGCTCTACAGAGGATTTAATTTTCTTCTGATAGGGCAGTAAGAATAGAGGATGGGTTCTTGGCATTTATTTTTGATTTGTTCATATTCCCAGCATGTAGCCCTCATTCCTGGGATGTATGTTCTAAAGATCAACTGAAAGCCTACTGTATTTCCCAGGGCCATTCCTGCTCAGTATACCCTGAATCCTGACTTGTATCTCCCTAGCACTGTCATAATGTCGACATCTATGCTTTATTCTTCATCATTACAGCACTTTTCTGTTTGCCATTTTGGCTTCACAACCCATCCGTGGTCAGCTTAGAATTTTAGAGGAAACCACAGGTAGAATTGCAGGCTAATGCTTTCGTAGTTCTCTCTATTCTAGACTCATGGCCTTTTGAGTCCTAGAAGCCTTGGCAGACCCTCTGTCTAATCTGTCTCTTTAGCACAATCGAGCTAATGCAAGATCCCATTCCCTGTTTCTGCAAATCAGCAAATGTGCTGAGGGGAAGAACAAAGATGAAGCTGGGCTCAGCTTAGTGCACTTATGTTCTATGAGCAATATTTCACGCTTATGTTTTGGGTTGCTGAGTTGTTGAAACTTTCCTTTTTTGAGACGGAGTTTCTCTCTTGTTACCCAGGCTGGAGTGCAGTGGTGCGATCTCAGCTCACTGCAACCTCCGCCTCCTGGGTTCAAGCAATTCTCCTGCCTCAGCCTCCCGAATAGGTGGGACTACAGGTGCGTGCCACCACGCCCAGCTTATTTTTGTATTTTTAGTAGAGATGGGGTTTCACCATCTTGACCAGGATGGTCTTGATCTCTTGACCTCGTGATCCACCCACCTTGGCCTCCCAAAGTGCTGGGATTATAGGCATGAGCCACCGTGTCTGGTCTTTTTTTTTTTTTAAGGTACTGTATCTAGCTTTTGCAGTTGTTTTCAGAGGAAGGGTTGGTCTCATACAAGCCAGATTATGGGGCCTCTTATTTATTCTATATTCTATCCCCTCTTGATCATTTCATTTTCCCTTTTCTGGATATTTTTCTAGTCTGTTGCCTTACACAAAATTAAGATATTGCCTTATGTTTGTTCTCAATATCCTTTCTTACCATAACCTGTATTCTGGAAGACTTTTCATCATGATACCTTAGGCTGCTATACCTCAGCACAGTGCCTCTGAGCCCCTTATTCTGGGGCTAGATGACTAGTCAAACCCATATTTTTAAGGGTTTTTCAGGAATAAAAGCATGACATCCTTAGCATCCATTATCTGGCTCCCACCAAAAGAAACATTGTTACGGCAATTGACTTTCTGGTAAAAATATTCTGTATGTATCCAAAGCTAGTTTTTCTCACTGGAGCAGGCTGTGATATACCACTCAAATCAAGATACAACCTCTGTGGATACAGTGTCATTCCGCAAAATCTCTTCTTTCTGCCAGTGGGTTCCTGTGGGCTTGTTATTATGCAATCTGCATTTTCTCTGTAGAGATCTATTTAGTCTGTATACTATGAAAACTGCACAATAGCTCAATTATTCACTGAAATGAAGGGAGCAATGATGTGGATAATCCCAAGACAGCAAATCACCAAAAATCATTTAGATAAGGTTTTAGAGTGCATTAAACACATGCCACCTCCTCCTCACAGATTTGCTGTGTATTTGTTTTATTCCTCCATTGAATATGGGGTCAAAGTATCCAAATCAGGCTGAAGCATTGGAGGAACTGTGTACAATCTATCACAAAATAACTCTTCTGAATAGTAGGAAGTAAAACACAATCATGTCCACCTGATTCTCAGAACCACTTCTATTGCCTAGTTTCTTCCAACTTAGGGCAAAACAATTGTAGATAGACTTTCTGACTCTCACCTTTCTTTTTAGAGGTCCCAGGCGGGAAGTTTTGACATCTTGTGCTTTGTAGGTCACCCAGAGACCACTGGCTATATGCTGCACAAAGCAGACCGAATCTCCATACTTGATTTCTGGAACTCCCATGCCTTCTATATCTCGCTTGTGACTGGAATCTAATTTCTCCTTGATTTCCTAATTCACACACAAAAAGAAACAAACATAGGCATGTCTGATTAAATAGAAACTTAATATACAAATCACCTAGGTAGAATTCGTAAGCAAGGCAACTGGTCACTAAAATAATAGTGATGTGCATGTCCATGCCAGAATTTCAGAAAGACTTGCTTCCCTTATCTCTTGTTAATTGTAAAATCAATGGCTTTCAAGTTCTGGTTACTTCAATGATTATTTAAATCCATGGGAAAAGGAGGCACCTAGAAGGCTCTCTTCTCTGTTCTGATTGTGTGTAATTCTTCACTATATTTTCTACTAACCTCATCCTGATTTTTATACCTAAATAAGTAAACTTTCACTGGCCAATTAACTTATTTCCAGCAAATGTCAGCTTCCATAATTGTAATGGTTATCTGTCATAAACGCACTGACTCAGGGGCTTTAATCATATCTACTGATTTCATGTAAAAATTTCTTACAAAAATCTGCAGAGAAAAATGATGCTTTGAGTAGGCAGGGTTTACTACTGTGCCTTAAGCTAGTGTAGTAATTTGTATATCAGTCTCTTAGGGCTTCCTCAGTGGTGTGTTGTAGTCAAGCGGTTTCATTCTTCAGCTGTCAGTTTCACTACCTATTCTCCAGTGTGGAAACAGGACTTTCTATGCATCAGGTAAAAACTCAGTGACAACCTGACGTATCTATCTGATACATGGTAACTTCTTCCCTTCCTCATCAGTCAGGGCCTCCATGGTTCTATTCTGAACGGTTCCACACTATTTACATTGCTTTTCTACATCTTGCATTAAATTGCTCATTTGTAAAAGCCATTAAGCAGGCAGCAATTTGAACTTTTACAGAATAAAAAACAGCATTCCTTGTTTGCAAAAACATTCTTTTTTTTTTTTTTTTTTGGAGCCAGGGTTTTACTCTGTCACCCAGGCTGGAGTGCAGTGGTACGATCTTGGCTTACTACAACCTCTGCCCACAGGCTCAAGTGATCCTCCCATCTTACCCTACCAAGAAGCTAGGACTACAGGAGCAGGCCACCACACCTGGCTGGTTAATTTTTTTTTTTTTTCCAGAGACAGGGTTTCCCCATGTTGCCAAGGCTGATCTTGAACCCCTGAGCTCGAGTAATCCACCTACCTTGGCTTCTAACATGCTTACATCATTCTTAATAGTGGAACAAACAGCAGTACATGTATTGAGTCATTACCATGCTCACTACAATGTTCTAGTTCTTTACATGTATTAATTCTTCATAGTAGCCTCTGATGTAGCTATAAATGCCGTTCCAGTTTTACAGATGAGAAAATGAAGGAGGTAAATTTGTCCAAGATCTTTCAGTCAGGAAGTAATGACAGGATTTAAACCAGGAAGTCCAGCTCCAGAGTCTACACTCTTCTCCTCAACTACTACTCACCCTTCAAAACCCTGCTCAGATGTCACCTCTGTAACGGAAGAGTTAGTCTCTCCTGCTGTTCTTCCCCAGCACAGTTTCATTGCTGTATTGGGCACTTAGCACATTATAATGTAAATGTGCTTGTTTATACAACATTTTGTTTTTGTCAGGCTATAAAAAAAAAAAATCCAGGGCACAGGCAAAATTTCAATTAACTTTGTATTTAAAACAGAAAATTCAACACCTATTAATTACTTAATGGACATATATTGAGAGAATAAATATAGATAGCTGAGTGATGTTTTTCTTTCACATTTATTTTTTATTGCAGCTATTTTTCTTCAAACTTTCATAAAAGCAGAATTATTTTGTACAGCATTTAAAGGCTCACTTGGAGCAAAATTAGTACATCACAAGAAATTTTTCAATGTGTGTGTTGAAACATTGGCTAGATTATTAAATATGACTTCTTTATTTTTTCAAGCAACAACATAACATCCAAGAAAAAGTATGAATTTTTCTTTCTCAAAAGGATTATTTCCAGAAAAATTTATTTCTGATTTTATAACATTAGCTAACATGAAAATAGTATTTGATATATTGGGATTTTCTTCATAGGCAATTGATCAAGAATGCATTTATTCTATAAAACAATGGATACTTGATTTTCACTGCAGAAATATTCACAGCTCTGGAGACATACAAGCCAGTAACAGGACTGAAAAGATGTCAAAATTTTCATCTCTAGTCTGCTAACCATAGCTAATGCAGTGGTTGAAAATTACATATACTACAACTATTAAATATGAATAATTACATTGATTTTTAATAGCTCCTGATTAAAATAATGCTTATTACCCAACTATCAATGAATATGGTAACTTCCTTATTTTCTTGCTTTTCATTTATTTAAATATGGCTTTGCCAAAAAAAAAAAAAGTAAGATCTGTTTTTCTGGAGTCACTGAAATACATGAGTCATTATTCTGTATAGAAAGGAGTGTTTCTGTGCCTTTACTTCTACAAAACAGCATCGGCTTCCAAACTTTGTGGTAGTCACTGCAGTAGCCTCTTCTAATTTAACAGAACAATAGCAGCAACAATGAAAATGAAGACAGAGAAAAAATCAACACTAAAAACAACCCCACTTCAACCCTAAACAATAATAATAAATCAGTAAAGGAAATTAAAGAGCTTGGTGATGGAAATGCTTGATTTTGTTGACAGCACATTGGTGATTTTTTTTTTTTGACTTGAGTATGAAGTAATGCTCTTTTCTGTTTTTACTTGAATATGGCCCTAGCTGCAGTCACCCTACTGCTAGAAATGGAATCTTTCTAAAAAACAGAGCTAATCCAATCATTCTCTTTCAATAACTCCCAAGTTCCTATGGAATACAATTGTTATAAGTTTTTATACCCAAAATGCTCTAACTAAATTGGACTAAGAGTACTTATCTTCATGTACCAAATGTTCCCCTTCTCTGGGCCTTCACTGATATTACACTTTCTGTTTAAAATTCCCCTGCATCATCTTGGCATCACTACATCTGTATTGGTTATATTTCATATCTTCTATACATTATGGTGTTTTGATATTTTTGAAAGGGAGAGACTGCCCTTCTTGGAACTAGCCAATTCTTCAAGATAGCAAAGGGCTCAGCTGCATGCTTTGATATGCAATCTAATCAATTCACAGCCTGCCCTCCTCTGTCTGGCTCATACCTCCCAGGAGGCAATATTCCTCTGCTTTCCCAAGGCTAGGTACTAGGTAGATAGGGACCACCTCTATAGCTTCGAGCCCCTTGAAATTAATCAAACTAGCAAATCCCAAACTGTTTGCCCAGCCCTGCCTTGCCTTAACTACGGAAACCTCAATAAACGTGGTAGCATAGGTTCTCACCTTGCTCCTGCCCCTTTTGTCTGCCTCCTGACCAATGCTGGTGCTTTCCTATATGACTCTGATGGCATGCTGCATCTCCTCTTGCTTAGACCTGTGAGTATAATAAACTTTGTTTTCCTAAGCCTCTCCTGTATCTCCTCACATGGCTGCACCTGACCAATGATACATAAAGGAGCATAGTACAACATCTCATCCAGCAAGTCTTCTCTACAGCCAAAGTCAGAAGATACCTATGCACATTTTCCGATCTCATGGTTTTGTGGACCCTGCAAGGACTGCCCTTTCCAGGGCTAGCCAATTCCTAAAAATGACAAAGGACTCATCTGGGATACCACCTTTTATATGCAAACCAACCCAAAGCCCATAAAGCCAACCATTTCCTGTACCCTCTGGACCACCATTCCCCAAGCCTAATCTCCCCAGGGCAGGTACCAGACAACTAATAGCAATTCCTATGCTCCAGAGCCTGTTGAAATTATCCAAAGTAGCCAGCCCTAAACCTTTTTATCCTGCCTAGCCCATCCCTTTCCATGGAAACCATGAAAAGGCTCTTTCCCCCAGTTTCCCCTCTCTCTGCCTCCTGACAGATCCTGCTGCTTCTCCTACGGCCCTGTGTGGTATAGCACGATCATTCCTCCTGGGAACTGTGAGTAACAAGTGTTCTTTTTCAGCGCTGATTGTCTCCTGATTTATTGGCTTCATCATACCTGAATAATAAAATCTACATTTTAAAAACATGTATTTTGTTGTTGGTATACTAGCTGACCCATGCCAGACTGAAAACTCCAAGGGTGTAAAACTGGGATTTATTTGTCTTTGCATTTCACACAATGCTCTGCTTAAAATTGGTTGCAAATCCTTTGTCACTGTTTTATTGTTCTGCAGGCATTCAATCTGTATCTTTTTATCGGCATGAACTTTGTTTATGTTAGATGACAAGCTGATTCTAAGAAAGAAGAGTTTACCTGGCCTAGTATGTGTTGAAGGGCAGTAATCATTATCCTCTGCCTCCACTGACAGCTTATTAAGGAAATGCGCATGATCATATCATAATTATCATATTAGCATTTGGTTGAGATGATCAAGTTGCTACTCTTCAGATTGGTTTAATATTCCTCAAAGGATGAGGAAAGAAACTAGACTCAATAGTTGCCGAGTGCTTAGTTTGAATTAAGTATTGTGCTAAGTACTTTACAATGAAAATGCCATCATGTAAATTCATTAAGGACCTACGAAGTGGTATGTATCATATATGACACTTTATGTTTTCTCTAAATCTTTTAATGGCCCTATAGTTTTTATTATCCTACTTTATATATGATAAAACTGAGGCTTGCAGAGTTTGAGCAATTTGCTCAAAGCCACGTAGTTGTAAGTAATGGAACAAAATCCAAAATCAAGTACAATTCCAAAGCCAGGTATCATTCATTTGTACAGAATTACCTGAATGGTTACCATTACTAGTAGCACAGTTAAGTAATTAATTTTACCAATAGTTTAGTTGCTTAAAGGTTAATATGAAGAAAAAGTTGAAAACATATACTATTATTAGAAAATGGCTTTGGGTTCATATGAATTTTAAGAGTTATACACATAAATCAATAAGCACACCAAGGTGGTATGGTCTATATTCAGAGTACAACTGGAGTTTGGAAGAAAAAACAAGTCTACCAGGGAAGTTAAAGATGGTTTTACTTTTATACAAGAATTTCTACCTGAAATGCAGCCAGGGGAGAGAGGACCGAAGGGGAATGTGGAAAGGATTGGCATTCTAGTAAAAGGGGCACCACACAGCAAGGAGAATGCTGGAATCCAGAAAGAGAGGTGAGCAAAAATTAAGGAATCTGAACTCTATTGTACAGGTTCATGCTTCTCAAGCTCACAATGTTAACAGACTTTGTGTGGGGAAAACATGACTGTGGACAAATATTGAATCTTCTTCTAAGAGTCAAAGGGAATATTGTGACAGTATAAGCTCTTTAGTCCTATGGTAAAAACAAAACAGAAGCATCAGTGAAAAAGTCAAAATGTCCGATAGAACTCTAATGCAGAATTTTGCTTATTTCCTCCCACTATTATCTGCCTCTTGGGAAAAGCTAGTGTAGGTAATGGAAAGCCACTGAAACACAAGAGTTGCATCTTAGAATAATCATCCCAACATCAATGTGAATGATGGGCTGAAAAGAAATACGGTTGGAGATTGTTAAATTGTAAGTTATGCCATTAGTATCTAGGAGGATATGTGGAATGGAGTCAATTCTAATTCATGCTTACTAATTAGAGTGAAATGTGTTATTTAAAACAATTAAGCCACCTGTGTTTGCAGAAAAGAAATTATCTTTTACAATATAGGACTGGAGGCACCCAGAAATGTTTCAAAGGAGAAGTGGATATAGAAAGGCAGAGCCCATTCACGGATAATGGGGTGAGCCTTCAAGAAACTCCTGGTTAGCCCACTATTTCCAGGTGTCTCTGGAGAAACCTTGAGGAATCACCTTTGGGTTTGTTTCTATATTCATATAGCCCCCTTAAGACTTTCTAATCTAGAATTTGAGATCTTAGTATTGCCCTTGAACACCATACACTGCAGGACACTGATAGGAATCTAGTTGGCCCCAAGCTTTGTGTGGGAAGAAGAGGAACACCTTCCTCTGTTTATGACATGCTGGGGAGCAGATTCATCTGCCTTATTGGGGAAGGCATATTTCTTGAGCAGAAGTCACTGTACTGGGCTCTTTTCTCTGTATTTCTCAGTTAACCCTTGCACCAACACCTTGAGATAAATAGCACTATTTCCACGTTATGGATAAGAAAACACCCAGGTCATCTTTCTGGTCTCATTTAATTTTCACAGCAATCTTTCAAGACACACTTCTTTAAATCCCTATTTTTACAAAACATATGAACAGCATATGGCAGAGCCAGGCTTCAAACCGAGGCTTCTTCTACTTCAAAGCCAAAGGTTTTCCTTGACTGACTCTCCATTTGGTCTACTTCGAACAATAAACATTAGGCAAAGCACATCAATTTAAAGTTTAAAAATCTTTTGTAGATTTTACTTAAAATGAAGCTGCAGTAAGTGATGTTGTCTTCAGGCATTTGAATCTTACTATCCATATTTTCTCCTCTCCCCTTCTCTCCTTTGCTCCATACCCTCCCTTCCCCCAGTGGATACCTTGGTGAGAAAATAGAGCAAGCAAGGGGACAGGCAAAAACAGCGCTGTTTCTGCACCAGGGTTTCAGAGACAGACGTGCCGTGAGCACAGCTGTCACCTTGGTTAGGGTCGCCATGGCTGCTGAGGTTAAAGGGTATGTGAAAGGTAGGGAGGAAGTAACATTGCTCAGCACATAGTAGATGTTTCATAAATATTTACTAAACTGGATTTAATGTTTTTATACAGTGAGGAAAATTTTTCTCTAATTGAGAGCAGTGATAGCTCTATGCCCTTACACAATGAAAAATGCAACATTTCAGATTCTATCCCAGTCATTCAAGATGCATGGTGTAGTCATTTAAAATAGCTTTTAAAAGCACTTTTAAAGTGGCTATATGATAAGTGGCTATATGTAGTAAGGCCTGCTTTAACATTATTAATTCACTCTTCCCTGAAAAAAATTCAATGCTGTCAACTGACATTGAGACATGACATCTAAACAGACAATATTGCCGTGCCAGAGTAAATATTAAATCACATTATCTGAAATCCTTGTGGGAATGGCCTTGCAATGTCAAGACCATGGAAAACTGATGTGAAATCAAGTTCATAGAAATTTTACTTAGATGTTCAAAATAAAATCAATCTTTCTCATGGGATGTGTTCTGGGAAGAGATTACAGTAGCAAAATGATTACACAAGGCTGGCAGGATGTTTCTATGAAGATAATGGAGGTTAGAATGAAATGGACTTCACTATTTCAAGGTATGACCACACTGATATAACCCTTCAGCAAGCATTTTTCAAACTTACTACAAGAGATTCTTGGATGCAAAAATCAAGTAGGATGGGGTATGTGTGGTCCTTGCCATCCAGAGGCCCACAGTCGAGGAAGTGATGGCCTTGAGAATGCACGAGTAGGTTTGCCTCTCACAAAGAGCATTTGTCACTTGCCTGACAGCATGAGAAGGTGCTCACTGTGGTAGAGCGCAGAGGGGCAAAGGGCATCCTAGGCACAAGTGTGGTGGTGATTAGAAAAAAAAATACGTTCCAAGACTGACAAATATTTAGTATGCTGGATCTCAAGGAAACCTCAGGCAAGTGGCAAGAGATACAACTGAAGGGCAGGCAGCAGTCAGGTCTGAACGATCTTTAATGACAGACTTCAAATGACGTGCAAATTGATGAAGAATTGTGTTCCAGGGCTCATAGGGAACAGGTGAAAGTGAAGGCCAGATCTAGGCTAACTTTGAGCCAGGCTGTGTCTCCCACAACAGCACTCTCAGATCAAAGGGATAAGGCTGAGATGGTGCCTTTTAGAAGTAACACTACATTCTAGCCCTCCGATTTGGTTGCATCATCTGCTGAAGTGGGGAGAAGGAGGACATGGATTAAGATCACATCCTGCTCTTTATGTGATTTGTGCAGCCTGCTCAAAGTCTTCAGTTTGATTTCATTTGAGCCAGGCTGGGCCAATAGCTGCAGCTGGTTCTTGGACTTGGTCACCTTTCAGCAAGGCTCAATCACACTACCATCTTATCATGCACATACAAGGTGCACTGGGGCAACTGCCATCTTCCTGGTAATGGCAGGGGGCTCAGGATGTTAGCATGCACCTGCAGGTGTCCAATGGCCCCCAATTTAGTAGTCATAGCTATCACAGGCTAATACAACCTAACAGAAAATGTGGGCCTGGGAAGCTCGTCATTACCAAATGACTCATGGCCCAGCACACCCAATGTCCTCCCAAAACACCTGCCTGAAGCCCCAACAGTGCTCTTCCCAAGAATCTCTTTTTCAGAAGCTCCAACATATGGAGAGGATCACCCTGCTTCCTTGCCCTCTGCCCCAGTCCCATAACACATAACTGTCTCCACCTCTCCCTCAGCCTTCCCAACTCCTGTGCCCCCGCCAAAGATCCTGAATTGCTCTCTCAGGCTACCATTTGCTGTCTTCTCTGTCACGTAACACCTGCTACAGGTAAGGGCTGGCCAGATGATTTAATGCCCTTACATTGTTGAGAAACAGAATCCCAAACCTCTTTCTGCTGGGTATTGTCACTTGTGCCCAGGGAGGGGAAGCACACTAGAGAGTGTATTTAAGGAAAGCCCATGTCGAACAAGGCAAGAATATGCTCACTAAGCAGGCTTATGGAAGCCCAGACAAATCAGGGCCCTCCATAACTCTCCCCGCAGTTACTTGGATGGTGTATGACAGAGTTATGTGTTCTCCACATGGTCTTCCTTATTGTGCAGCTTCACAGTCTAAGGTGACAAACCCTGCCCACACAATGTCCCAAAGAGACCCTGCCATCAGGTGGGAACACAGCCATATCTTGGCCTGCCATAGAACCTAGGCCATTTTAACTTCAGTGCCTTTCACATTGAAATGAAGGTAGCTGGGTTGAATACTACTGCAGGGAGAGTTATTTAAAATCTCTAGCATAGTGACTCCAGTGAAATGTAACCACACTGCCAAGTGCACAGGACAACGTGACTCATGGGTGACTTTTACCTCCAGCTCTGCTATGCCGATAACCCCCATGGTACCATGATGATTTTCCAGTCATACACTGCTTGCCTCCCCATACATGGAAATGGAGGAACTTGGGGAGATAAGCAATGGGCCCTTTGAAGGGAAATATATTCAGAGGCCAGAAGTGGTGCCAAGCGGAAGGAGTGTTACAAGGTCTCTATGGGGCTCTGAGCTTTTCTTGCTTCCCCCAGAGACCACAGCACAGTGCTGAGCCATGCTCCACAAGGCTGAGCCAAGAATGGAATAGAATGGAAGACTCTCCTTGGAATAGGATCCTGCCAGCTGCCTGAAGGCCGCCTGATGCTGTGCTGTAAGAAAAGCCCCTTTTTAAAGAAATGGTAAAGACCTTGAGGTCACTGTTCTATCCCCGGCAGCATATCCTGAGTGGTTCAAGGAGAAAGGGGTAGAATACTCAAATAAGGACAGGGCCAAATTGGCATTCTTAGAAAAATACTTGCTTGGTCATTAGCCATGATGAGTCATTTCTTGTCTTCTACCTCCCTCTTCTACTTCCACCTACCCTCAGCCCCCACTCTATGTCCCAGTCTCTGTTCTTACGACTTTTATGTTGCTTTGTTTCACTGATTCTTTTAGAAGGTTGCACTGCTCTAAATCACTTCCTGGAGGCAAAAATGTTTACTAAATAGATATAAATTTGAATTTAAAGAATCTCTCTTGTGTTGGGAATCTTAAAAAAAAAAAAAAAAAAACAAGACAGCAACATGAGGAAGATGTGCTCAGAAAACCAGAATGAAATCAGAGTCAATAGCCATTGGAAGAGAAGCAGATGGAAGATGACATTTGAGAGATGGTTAGGAAAATATAAAAAGGAAGCTCATGTCTTTTAATATTTAAAACAAAGGTTTGAAAAAAGTATAATTCTGATATAGGGCAATTTTAAAGAGAAAAAACTACATGCCAAAGAGTTTCTCTGCCTAAAAAGACCATAGGAGCACAAAGTGAGGGGGAAAACAGACTGAGCCCCAGTGTCAAAGAAGAGCAGTGCTGACTGTTTTCTTCAGGTGCATTAGGAAGCAGAGATGCCCCACAGAAAATTCAGCTGTCAGCCTCACACCTAGTCCTACATGAACAGAATCCTCAATAACCCTTGAGTGAAATCATGGTGAGAACACACATCAAGATTTATTTCTGGAAAAGAGCAAAGAGTGAAACTAAAGGTGAAACTCCCAAAGGAGACATTGAGCCACACTCTTAGGAAGTGCAGACTTCCTGACAACTATGCACACATCTGTATAGAGCCTTTCTCATGCTTGCATAATCTTTCCAGAACACTCAAAGTGATAACCATCCAACTGTCTGTCAGAAGTTAGCTCAGCATGCAATTCTGACCATTCAACTAGATCCAGCTCAGCTGGACAGAGTTGAAGCCTGGCTGAACATTAAAGGTGAAGGTTTCAAAAAAAGAATAGTTGTCTACATACACATCAGATGGTAAAGCCATTCACTCGAGGTTAAACTAACTCCCAGACTATCCATTCTTCATGAAGGTTTGGGATGGATAGGAGAAAGCTAAAAGATCTGGGGAGTAGGGATAGCTAAGGAAAGTAATGAGGAAGGTACTAGTAAATGTTGTCATATAAATAGTAACTGCAAGATGAAGTCATGTCTAGAATGTCTTCTCTGCATCACTTAAAAAAATTTAAACAAATACAGCACTGAGGCTGGGCACGGTGGCTCACACCTGTAATCCCAGCACTTTGGGAGGCCGAGGTGGGTGGATCATGAGGTCAGGAGATCGAGATCATCTTGGTCAACATGGTGAAACCCTGTCTCTACTAAAAATACAAAATTAGCCAGGCATGGTGGTGGGCACCTGTAATCCTAGCTACTCAGGACACTGAAGCAGGAGAATTGCTTAAACCTGGAAGGTGGAGGTTGCAGTGAGCCAAGATCGTACCACGGCACTCCAGCCTGGGCAGCAGAGCAAGACTCCATCTGAAAAAAAAAAGCACTGAAACTCTTGCTTTTAAATTTAAACCTTTTTAAAAATTTTTTTAACAAATCACCTTTTTCATTTAAACAACTGTACCTCTGAAACCCATGCCTCCATGTTACTACTGTTTTAAAGGAGTGAAGAATATAACTTGGAAGTTATTAAAGACAACTCAGAATGCATTAAACAACAATAGTTTCCATTAACCTTTGAGCAACAATGTCAATTCCTATGATCCTTGCATTTTCCAGGACTTTCCACTCTCTGCTTTTGCTCAAGACTTCAACCTTTATTCAAGGCACACATTCCTCCATTAACTCAATTCAAAAGATAAAAGAAGAAAGTGTTTATCTTAGGTCAAATTTCCAATTTCACTTTGTTCCAGCCTACTTTCTTTTCCCGTTATAGTTCTACCTGGACGTCTCTGAGTTTTCACTTTTAGAACAGGGTCAAAGTCCACTTTATCACAACTTACCTTTGATGCCCTGAAAGAGAAAGCTGTGGACTTGGTGTCTGACTTTGCCCGGTCTTGCAGTATAAGGCCTTGGTCCTCTGTCAAGGCCAGGTAGTGGCCTGTGGTGAGATGCCGGAGTCGGAAAGCCTGGCCCCATCTGATATTACTGCCACTCCAGCTGAGTAGATGAAACAGACAAGAAATTGCATTTATACAAACATAAGTCCTTTTCAGTATTTATCCTGTGCTTTCTTACATATGCTAGCGTACTTATAACCCTTCTGGTGTCCATCCTTAAGGGAAAATGCACCAGGGTCCAGACTTGCTATAGGATTCCATGTCTGCCTTCAACCCAGCAAAGTGCTCTTCTTGATGACACCAACAAGGGATGATCTTGAAAGCAGGTCAGTGGTTTCATACAACTGGAAGTCCCAAGTTTCCAATTTTTCCTTCTCTCCACTGAAAGGTCTTGAAGCAAATAATCACAAATCAATGGTAAGCTTGTCTTTGAATGGAAACTCGTTTCTGGGAAAGCCTTTCCAAATTTGCCATCTCAACTAAAACACATTACTACCACAAAGAGTCCTGTCTTCAAGGGAAATAGTAAAAACACCTACACAGCTTACACTTACCAGACAGACAATAAACAAGTTTAATAAATCAACACTGCATTATGTTAAAGAAACATAAATTCTATGGAAAATAAGTAAAACAGTGAGGACTGAGGCAAGCGAGACCTCATATTGAATGCTGTCCTCTTCATGGTCCTTCATCAAAAGATCAGCACTCAGCAAAAGTTACAGTAAGTGTTAGGGGAGAAATTATTCACTGAATAATCTAACTCAAAATTTATCTTTTCAAAAACTTTGTTCATATGCAAAATACTTATCTCTTAAGAATATGTTTAAGAGATATGTATGTCAAAATTTAAAACAACTCTCCATTTTGTCCAACTTCTTGAAGCATTAATAAATCCAAATCACATTGATAAAAGGCTTAAATTCTTCACGTTTAGTCTCTGGGGAAACGAACAAGCAATCATAACGTAACCAGAAGTACGTATACATACCTATTTTGACCTCTTAAAAAGTCTATTAAGCAAGAATCAAGGCCTAATGTCCTAAGAATGAGTGTGTTACTCTCAGATTTTTAATGGGTTTGGAAAGAGGATGCCAATGCCTCAAGCCAGTTAAGCGCATACTTCTTAAACCTGATATTCCTTAAACCATCAGCTGCCAATTTCTCATAAAAAACATGTGTGCATGTGTGTGAATAGTGTAAGAGAAGTCCTAATATTCCCTTCTGATTGCCAGTGGATTATCTTCAGGACCCCTTAGGGGCATATACCCTGCATGACAGAGACTTGTTTTGAAGGTATGTTCAGGGAGAGACTGAGCAGAAATAACTAGAGGGAAAGGCAGAGAAGGAAAAGCAGAGGGCGACACTTAAGCCTCCTCTCTCATTCCAAGCAGTTTAGCTCTAGCCTAACTTGCAAACCCTCTCAGCTCAATAAAGGTCCTGCATTCAAGGTGATCCCCCATCAGTGGTTTGAAGTTCAGCAACCACCCGAGGTTATTCAAGCTTGTGGTTGGCAAGTCTTAGCCTTCTGTTCCTTCCACCAAGGGACAAAACTGTCTCTGAAAAGTTCTAGTAAGTACCTTTTTCTTCACAGCTGCATTTCCATTGAAGTTTACATCTTCCTTATCTTATGCCATCTTGACTACCTGTCTGTGCCATTTAAAGCTAACTGTCCATTGGGGCCAACAAAGCTACTGAGAGGAGAAGAAGACTTAATTGGGTTCCAGAGAACCTATTTAAGAAAA
>PVKP010011208.1:0-62104 GCA_004027715.1 Plecturocebus donacophilus
GGTGATCCCCAGGGAAGGGGTGCTCTCCAGGAAGGGGGTGCTCTCCAGGGAGGAGGTGCTCCCCAGGGAGGAGTCCTGGCTACCCCAGAGCCATGGCACTCAGACCAGCAGAGCTGTGTTTTCCAGAGTGGCACTTCCTTAGGTCTGGCACGGATGTGGCTGCTGAGAGGCTGTCTCACTTATTCCTCTGTTTCCAAAGAACAACAACGCTTTCCTCATCCATATCTTTCTTAACAAATGTGCTTGTCTGAGAGAAGCATAAATTCCAAGTCTTCCTTCCCTGAATTTGAAGGAGACTTCAGGGAGAACAAACTTTCCAAGGACCAGCCCTGGGGTCAAACCTGAAATAGAATTCCCAGCAGGCAGTCAGCCTCTTTCTTTCCATGGAGACTGGAGGGGTCAAAGCCAGCTCAGGGCTCTGCTCACAGGGCCCCCTCTGAGAATGAGCAGAGCACTTCCTCTCCGAGGTGTTCAGGTGACCCCACAAATGGGAGGGAGAGGGCTGGAGGCAGCTAAGAGGCTGGGCAGGTGTGTGGGGCTGGAGTCAGCCCTGAGGAGCGGAGGCAGGGTGGGACAGCCTGAGCCAGACACCAGGGACAAAAGAGGAATTGGTGTGAGCCAGCCCCCTTTGAAAGCGAGGAAGAGGGGGACAGGTCAGTTGACAGCTATGGGAATACAATAGAAGGTTGGATTTTTCAAGAGCTCACAACAAGCACCAGCTCCTCTACACCTCGGAGCACCCCTAAGAGGGAGACTCTCATATCATCCCCACGCCACTGTTGCAGTCAAGGCAAGACACTGGTTCCATTTCAAATACCACTCAGCTCCACTTGGAAAAGAAAAATACTATGTCTGAAAAAAAGAGAAGCTGCCCACGTGTTTGGTTGAGATTGGGACAGGAGATGGAGTTTGGGGACCAGAAATGGCTACACAAGCCCAGCCTGAAATGCTCACCCCTAGAGTCACCCCTTTGGGTTAAAGTGACCCAAGGATCATTCCAAGAGGTAAGCAGGAGAGGGAAAGCAAGCTCTTTTCACTGCTCACCAGGAAAGTGATGATCAGATAAGCTGCCTCCCCTTTCCCAGCAGAGCTCTGGGACCCCCAGTTTCTGTCCAGGAACAAAAGGCAGGGTCCAGCTGAACAGAGTAGAGACTTCTAGAAAAACCTGGAGAGGCTTCCCAATAGGGAGGACTCGGGTGGGTTTTCTCGTAACAATCTAGGTTTTTTTAACATCCTAAGGAATGCCCTTTATGAGCTTAGGATCAGCAGACAGGGTGAAGGTTAGAGCTGTCAGCTTACACGGTCCCCACTGGCTTTTTACCATATATTGTACTATTTCAGTGGTGCCACAATACAGGCAAAAGTTGATAAAGGAACCAGATTTTAAGGGCAACCATTTCCTCTGCTGTGGCAGGCTGCATTTGAAGAAGTCTTGATCTTAGTATAGTAGACTGACTGCGTTAATGGCCTTGATGGTTTGCACACATCCACCCGCTATCCACAGCCAGTGCCCCAGGAGTTGGCAGTTCCTCTCACTGAAAAGGGGGAGCTACTTCCCCACCCTTAAGTCTGTATTAGGCCAATAGAATGTTGCAGAAATGACATGACAGTGAGTCATTTTCCAGCCTGAGCCTCAAGGACTTGTGCCTCTATCATCAGCATGAGAAGCTGCCCAAGGTAGACCGCTGAAGACAAGGAGCAGAACCCACTCGCCCCGCTGCACAGCTGGGGCCCCGCTAGCTCAGCTGACGGCCAGCCAGCCCCAGGCATGTTCAAGAACCAGCCTAGAGGGGTAAAGCTGCCGGCCTACCTGCAGCTGAGCCTGTGCATGCAGGCCACGGGCAGGTATTATGTGCCTTTGAGTGGTGTGGTTGTTTGGAATGCAGCATTATTGTGGCAGTAGGTAACACACGGTTAGTCCATTTGTTTTCATCTGATAGTTGACCACGAGTAGATGTGTCCCTGACTCTCTTCCATCTCAAGTATGGATTTCTAAGAAAATGTAGCCAAAAAGTACTTGGAGAGAAAAAGCTATTTGTTGGCTTCTGAATTTTAAATTAAGGCTAAGATACTTTTTCCCCATTCCGAGAAAATATATGACCTAAAGAATCAATTATTACACTCATTAAACATTCTTAAAATAAATCAATCGGACTTCCAGCTCAACTCTGCTTCCTCTCAAAACCTTTACTTAAATTACAATCAGGAAGTTTAAAGAAAGATAAATTCCAAAAAGAAACTGGGAGAATAAAAGAGAAGATGGCAAATGGGGTTTTAAGAAAATTTTGGAAAATAAGAAACAGAGGGACAACGGATGAATGACTTCCATTTCAGCTTTGCCTCCCCAGGAGTGCCAGTAAGGGCGGGACCAGGAGAAGCAAGCCGATGTACACGTCGACATTCCAGAAAGTGTCTGGAGTTGGAAACACCAGGCACTCCTGAAAGCAGCAGTGCTGGGAGAGGCTGAAAACTGTAGATTTGGTGGGAAGTTGTGTTCAACCACAGTAACGGGGTAAACTGAGACAGAGGGAAGATGGTGTCAAGAAATGGGAACTCCAACTCGGGAGAGAGGCCCTCTAAATAAACACACAAAAACCGCCAGGATGATGCTTGAGGGAGCCCGACTGTGGTGGCTGTGTGTACAGCGGACTCGAACAGCACCGGTCCAGACCGGAGCAGAAGATCAAGAGTTCTAGAAGGGATGTCTCCGGAGAAAAAACAAGACCGACCCACTATCTAATATGCTTAGTCATATTTAGAAGTGCTTGACAATTCTTCCCGAGGACGTAGAGAGAAATTCCTGATAAAAAGAGGCAATTATTAGCTGCAGGAAAAATTGAAGTTGTGTTAGAAAGGAAATGTGATTATAGTACATTGCATGACTCAGCTGCAAACAATATTCAGATGGTCATAATGGCATAAACATCAAATATTGATAGAACTACAGTGGGAGGGTAGGGGAGATGTGTGTGTGTGTGTGTGTGTGTGTGTGTGTGTGTGTAAGCCAAATTCTTTTATGTGAAGTCAATGGATGATATATAAAATTGAAAAAAATCAGAAAACAGAAGTAAAATTATGTAAATCAAAATATGGACCTGCATATTCTGCGCATGTATCCCAAACTTAAAGTAAAATAAAAAAAATATGGAGCTGAAAAATGCCGAAAAAATATAGTGAAAATGATTGCCTAAAGTAGGCAGGACAGGAGGCTGGATGAGGGTACTTCGGGGAAGTGCTTTCTTCCCCTAGAAGTATTGTATTATCAGTTGGCTTTGTAAACAGCATGTGTATAGATAGATACGCATACAGTATATTTTATTTTATATATATACATATTACCATGGTAAAATTTTAAATTAAATCGTAAAAATCAATTGAGGTCCACATGTGCTAAAATTACAGAATATAGTATATATTCATTAGGCAAATATTTATTAGCCACCTGCAGAAAACAGTAGAGCAGGACACCTTCCCCACCTCCACAGCTCACCGCCCGGTTGGGAAAACAGACCTACTAGGTGACCATGTCCCTGTAGCACACACGAGTGCTCTAACAGGGCAGGGACGATGTGTGGCAATTGCACTGAGCAGAGAAAACTCCACAGAAGTAATGATGCTACTCCTGGGTTTTTTTTCCTTCTACTTACCTGCCTCTTAACAACAGAGCACTGAAGATCTTCTTTCCAGCTGCAACACCTTCTTAACACATCTTGTACAAAAGTAAGGGATGATTCTCTTATTGTCACAGTGTCTCCACGTCAACAGGCTAAACAGCTCTCTAACACTAACAAGCATTCAAAAGTGGAGAGCTAGTGAGCTCCCAGGCACAGGGGTATTCAGGCTGAGCCTCTGAGGTTGGCGGATATTTATCACAAAGCCTAGGAAAAGGACGGTGGGGGGGGTACTTCCTGGATGAGAGGCTGGACTCGTGGACCCCAGGGGCCTCCCATGGATGGCAGGGAGCCCAGGCAGCACACACATCAGCCTGCGCTCTGCCATCCCTGACAGCCCCAGCAGGATCACAGGGTGAGACAGCAGCCCCTGACCAACAGCCCTGACCTGGAACAATGGCAGATCTGCTTCAACATCCCAAAGCCATCCTCTGGTTCATTTTGAAATCAGACATCCTCCAATCGATCCCTCCTGGAGAGCTGTCAGGCTGGCTGCTTCCTGGTGTCAGCTGACAGGAGGGAAGCAATTCATTTGTTGGGTCTGACTTCGGCTAAATGAAATCAAAGACAGAGAGGGCACCTTCTGCCACAGAGGGAAGCCTTTTACTCAGGGCAGCCACAAAGAACCACAGACAAAAGGTGGCATGGACGTGGGAGGGCAGTGAAGGAAGAGTGGGACTTGGGAATTCTCAAAGCTAACCCTCCTCATCTCACAGCTGGGGAAACCAAGGCACAGAGAGAGGAATTCAGTTGCTCAAGTTCATAGAGTAGTTTAGGGAAAGACCGCAACCTACAATGATAAGACCTAGCATTTACAGAGTGCTGATAGTCCACTAAGCATTTAATGTTCATTACTTCACCTAACCCTTCCAAAACTATGAGGTAAGCATCCTCATCTATTACATGAGATATGCATTTTAAAGATGAAGAAACCGAGTTAGTAGTCCAGTACCACAAACCTCTAACGTACGCAATGCTGGGACTTGAACTCCACCTAGTTTCTAAGCTGTGGATCTTAACCACTGAGAAACACTACCACGTGGAGATAGAACTGGGTTCCCTGTTCCAGACTAGAACCTGGTCCACTGCCCTTCTATGTGCAATTCTGCCCAAGCCCTGCTGGTGCCCTCCTGCTGCGGGGTATACCTGTTTTCCATTTATCTACCTCTCTTGGTCTATATATTTCCTTCTCTGAGGGTGCCTATACATCTCCATCTCTGTCCCTCCCTATGTCTCTTTATCGCTGTTTCTCTGTGTATATGGAAGTGCTTATCTTTGCTCTGGTGTGTATGTCTCCAAGTGTGTATATGTATCTGTCTATTGCTGTCTGAATAGCTGAGGAATGACATTCCACAGTGGGTGGAGGGATGGATGAGTGGATGATGGATGAAAGGGGGATGGCCTCCATCCACAAACAACAGACATGGTAATGAGCAAGCATCTCCTAGCCCAGGTACCTCTGGCTGCCAAGTCTCCCAGAGCCATTGATCTGTCTCCCCCTCTAATGCCCTCTTTCCCCAAGGCCTGCATATTCCATTTCCATCTTAACCCAAAGCTGCTTCCCCAGGGCTTGGTGGCTTGTATCCAGTTTTATTGTTGATACAGATCTTTAACTGCCCCGGGCTTATAACTGACATTTAAATTACTCTGCAAACAATGAATCAATATTTATGGATTCCTGGACCAATGCATTTGCCAAACCTGGTGTCCTGAGTTTCTTCCAGGCCAAAGGGGCAGATGAGTCAAGGTCAAGGCTTCTTCTAATTAAAAAGTGGGGAAACCAGGTCTGCCTCTAAGCAAAGTTCTCAGATTGAAACAGAGCTGTGTAGCCCTACAGTACCTAACTGGACCAAGGTGATTTCCCACTGAAAATTCAAATCACCTTACTAACACTTAGTAGGCATTTCCTGTGTGTGCAAAGCACCATGTTAAGCAACAAAGATGAGTAAAATCGGATCCCCATCTCTGAAGGGTTCCCACGATGGGAGGAGACAGAGGCACACATAGGTAACTGTGAGCGATCTAAACACAGTCTGTGAAGATAAACAGAAGGGAAACATTATTGTAATAAATGGAACGTCTCAGAGGACTCCCTAGAGGACAAAACACATTCCAGGAGGGGAAAACAGCCAGGACCAATGAGGACCCGGAGATACTAAACATGTTTTTAAGGGTGGGAAAAAACGTTCATGGGAAAATATCATAAAAAAGTAAACTGAGCCCTGATCCTGGAAAGATCTGGATAGCGGAGCTGAGGCATGTGGCTCTCCTTCTGCAGGCAAAGCAATGCCACCAAAGGTCTTTGAGACAGGGAGGCACTCCAGCAGGGCTGTGGTCTCAGGAGCTCTTTGGAAGCAGTGACACATGGGGCCTTACCGCTGTCATGGTTGGGACTTGGCCACTGGGGCACCCTAACATGGAACTCCAGCATCCCCAGCCTCAGCCCCCAGGGCACGGCAGGAGGGCTGGGCCAGATTTTTCTCTGTCGTTTAAGCGTGGCCCTCGCCTGCCTCAAGACAAACAACAAAAATGAGACTGATGCTTCTGGGGCCTCCTGGGTGCTCTGAGTTATGGAGGCAGCCTTAATCGTGGAGGCCAAACCATTTATCACACCGACGAATTTAAGTTCTGCTTCCAGGAAAGAAGACAAGCAATCTCTTGTCTCTGCATCAGCACCGACGTACATTCCCAGGCAGCCCATTCATTTGTCCAACTGCCCTCGGCGGCTCGACTTTAGAGCTGGGTCAGCTAAAGCCTCCCCAGTGTCTCCTGGTGCCAGGCTCAGTTCGGAAGTTTGGGGAGGGAAGGTGAGCTCCTGGAATTTGGGGAGGTCATTGCACGATCTGGAGGAGAGACAAGATACTTCTGGAGGGGCAACTGGAGACGCTCCCCAGAAGGGCTGATTTATTCTTTAGGCAGAGTCATTCAGACATCGCCTGTGCAGGAGGACGTCCCTGACCGCCTCCCTGCAGTGGGTCCTTCCACTGCCTCTTTTAGCACTGAAAGTAGCACTGAAACTGACCAATTTCTTCATGGCACTCAATGTAAGTTTCTTGTCTCCTCTCTCTACTCATGGAAGTCCCTTGAGAACAGTGCCCAGGGCCATCATGTATTCAGGGGTCTGTGGGATTTTTAATTGCTTTTAAAATCAGAAGGTAATGAATATAATGAATATAATCCAGCTTGAGCTAGGTTCTTCTTTATACCAATGCAGATATACATATATAGGGAGAAAGGGGCCCATGAAAGCAAAAGGCCCTTAGCCCATGGCCCAGGCACTCAGTATCGAGGTCCCTCAGTGAGACTAGAAAAAGCCAGGCCGAGCCAGGGCCAAATCCCACTTCCTTACCTATTGGCTCTAATTCCCTGTCTGCACCTCAGTTTCCTCATCTGTGAAATGAACTAGTGCTCTGAACCTTACAGGCAGGTAGAGAAGGCTGGGGGTGTGCACAGTGCCTGGCAGAAAGGCACTAGTACCCAAAATTATCATCCATTCGCCCAGTTCGGTCAATGTTCCCTCCTCCCTGGGAAGTTTTTCTGACCATGCCAAGGTTCCTGTTGCCTCCTCCTGAATTGTCAGTGGTAAAGAGACCCCAGAAGCCTCAGCTTGTCTCTGCAGTTCCCTGCTAGGCTAGATCCAGGCCGCACCTACTAGATTCTGGGCGTGGAGAGGCCGTTCATGCCAAAGCAGGCTGTCACCAGTGTGAGGCCAGGGGCCACGCACTCATCCTTTGGTTTCCCATAGCATTTGGCTCAGAGCTACAGCCAAGAGCAACTCAGGGACCCATTAGTTGACTGAAAATCTCCGAATTTGGAGTTGAGATTCCTTGCGGTTCTGTCTTTGCCTCTTACGATTGATGTGCTGTAAACTCTAACAATTGATGTTCACTGATGTTCCTTGGTTCAGTCAGACTCCCCACAGCTGCATGCTCAGATCCTGCCAAACTTGCCATCCTCAACTTGCTCCACTCTCCGTCCTCCTCCTTGCAAAGGCCACACATGAACCCCAGGGCCCTGGCACGTGCTGTCCTCTGCTCCAGGAATGTCCTTCCATCCCATGTCTGCATGGCATGTTCCTCATTCTTCAGGAGCCATTTAGACATCGCCTGCTCAGGAGGACGTCCCTGACCGCCTCCCTATAGTGGGTCTTTCCACTGTCTCTTTTAGCACTAAAACTGACCAATTTCTTCATGGCACTTAACACAAGTTTCTTATCTCATCTCTCAACCCATGGAAGTCCCTTGAGAACTCTGGCCAATTTAAATCATTACTGTGTTACATAACACCTAGCACAGGGCCAGACACTCCAAAATACTTGTTAAATGAGTACGTAAGTGGATGAATAAATTAATTATCTTATTTAAAATATATCGTGTGCTCACTCTAGACTGCATAGGCACCGAGGGGCCTTTGGAGGTTTCTGTCCTTGAATCTGCACCTTGTGGTAGCCAGGTGCCTCCTCCAGCCTGTGCAGGAGGAGCTGGGACAGCCAGTGCAGGAGACTGTGGCCACCTGACGCACCTTATTCAAGGAGCTGCTCCTGCAGAAGGGGGTGTCAGTTATGTTGAGAGTCACCTGGACAGCCTTGTGACCTCTTTTGAGTTGCTACTGCACCCTGCTCCCACAGGGATGGCAGGAGCACAGGAGGCCAGGCTATGGGGCTGAGGGGAGGAGGAGACCTGCAGAAAGCACCTGGCACAACACCCGGGCCTTAGAGACCAGTGCAGCCCTTGGCCCCTGCGCCTTCTGCCTAGATGGGCTGTCAGCTAGTGTGTTTGTGCGTGTATGCGTGTATGTGTGTGAATATGCGTGCAAATACAAACATGTGAGTGGGAATGTTCTTTTGTGGGTGGCTGCATGTGAATAAATGTGTGTGAATGTGTCGATGAGTGTGTGAATGAGTGTGTGAATGTGTCGATGAGTGTGTGAATGGATACATGTGGCTGTGCGTGTGAAGATGGACTGCATGAATGTGCGTGAGTGTGTGAGTGTGAGTGTATGACACAGTGAGTGTGAGTGTGCGCTCCGCTGGCCCCAGCTGGGCCCCCTCCCTCCCTCTCTCCCTCTTCTCTGGAAGGAAGCTGCGGGGAAGGGGCCAGATGGTCTCCTCTGACCTGCTATTTATCATCCCGGCAAAAGCTTATTCAGTTTAATGCTCTTCGGCAATTCATTTAAGGGCTCTGTTTGTTTCTGCTGATGAGGACTGTTAATTTGCACAGCGGTCTCATTAGGCCTAAACCACCAATTAATTTCTTTTGTTCTCATTAAATGGCTGATTCCTAAACATTTCGTGGACAACAATGGGCTGCCCAGCCGAGCCACCACCCCCGGCAGCAGCGGGTGGGGGTGTGGGGGGGAGGCACAGGTGGGGGATCATGGCGTGGGGCTGGCATCCATGGGGGCTCTCTTGCCCCCAGGCCCATGGCATGGCCACCCAGCCAAGCGCTGTAAACCACTCTGTAAACCCTCAGAACCCAGCAGTCATAGCCCAGCTCAAAATTCAGACCCCAAACACCATCACCCGGGAGAGTCCAGGCAGCCCAGCAGAACAGGTCCCTAGCATGGAGCTCTGAGCACCTGGCTCCCCAGGACCCTGCAGGCAGGCTGAGGCCCAGGGCCTGCTCTCCTTGCCAGGTGTGCTGGGCAGGCCCTTGGGGAGCCCTTGATGCTTCTCAGCAGCGTGGAGCAAAGCACCTTTGTCTGATGGAGATTCCAGTCCAGCCCTCTGCCTCCTTAGACGCAGGGACCATGGAGTCCTGGGGAGCAGAGGATGTGGGAGTGGGAAGTGGTCCTCAGGCTTCACCGAGCTGAGAGCTGGAGCCCCGGCTGCCCTAGCAAGCATATCACCCCTACTCAGCTCCTCCTGGAGCTCAGTTTCCTCTTCTGGAAAAGTAGGGAGTTGGGCCACCAGCAAGATGCTTATTTTGGAAGATGCTGAGCCGGTTTATTCAAGTGTGGCCTCTCACAGATACCCAGTACAGACTGTGCATAAAAGCAGAGGTGCTGCAGCTGGAATCCTGCACATTTTCAGTCTCTGCTTGCAAGGCTTCCTCAATGAGGGAC
Organism: Plecturocebus donacophilus; assembly: GCA_004027715.1. Classification (NCBI taxonomy): domain Eukaryota; kingdom Metazoa; phylum Chordata; class Mammalia; order Primates; family Pitheciidae; genus Plecturocebus; species Plecturocebus donacophilus. Next base: position 9,735 of record PVKP010011208.1, read on the forward strand.
ACATCAGCTCCCATAAGGGAACCTGGGTGCGGGGTGTGGACACCTCTGGACTAGCTGTCCTCTGAGAGTGGGGGATCCCTGCTTTTAAGGAAGCTGCCTGGGCCTCCACCCACTCTCTCCTGTGATCAGCACAGCTCCCTGAATGTCAGCCCCGCCCATCGTCACCAGCATCATAGGAAGATGAAGAGAATGAGATAAGGCCCAGGAAGCCCCACGAAAAATTCCAATGAGGTACAGCGTGGCCTGCATCAAGGTTTGCATCTGACCCCACCATGGCCTGGCTGTTTCTTAACTTTCAGATTTCCTCATCAGTGACATGGGAATAACACAAGCACCTCCCTCCTAGTGATGGCGTGAGAGTTAAGTGAGTCAATACCAAAGTGCTTGACAGAGTTCCTGGCACATGGTAATTGCTCCAATAACTGTTGGATAATAGACACTCCTAATCAGTATCAGTGGGACAATGCCTTGCCCTGCCTCCTTTCCCAGGCTCACCCCCACACCCCTCCTCACTCCCTCCAGCCTGCCAACTTGCATTCAGCTCCCCCTCCCCTGGACTTTTCTAGAGTTTCTCATGCCTGGAAGGCCCTCACCCCCACAAAAAGTTACCAGATTTAGCAAATAAAAATACAGGATGCTAGGTGAATTTGAATTTCAGATAAACCACAAATAGTTCTTTAGTGTAAGTATGCTCCAAATACTACGTGAGCTATACTTATACTAAAATTATACATAGTTTATCTAAAATTGAAATTTAGGCTAGGTGCGGTGGCTCATGCCTGTAATCCCAACACTTTGGGAGGCCAAGGCAGGTGGATCACCTGAGGTCATGAGTTTGAGACCAGCCTGGCTAACATGGTGAAACTCCCATCTCTACCAAAAATACAAATATTAGCCAGGAACAGTAGCATATGCCTGTAGTCCCAGCTATTCAGGAGGCTGAGGCAAGAGCATCGCTTGAACCGGGGAGACAGAGGTCACAGTGAGCTGAGATTGCAACACTGCATTCCAGCCTGGGCAACAGAGCGAGGCTCCATCTCAAAAAAAAAAAAAAAAATGTAATTTAACTCCGAATCCTGTATTTTATCTGGCAGCCCTTCCTCAAACTCATGAGTCTGGTGAACATGTACTCATCCTTCCAGACTCGTCAAGCGTCTGTCGTCTCCTCCAGGAAGCCCTCCCTAATCCCCAGTTAATGAGGCCACCCCTTATCAGTGCTCCTTCGGCTCTCTAGGCTGGCTGACCTCAATTCAGCTGATCACTACATTTTCCCATGCTTTGTGAATCATGATTTCCACTCCCACCCCTCCATCTAGGCTGTTAGCCCCCTGGGGTGGAGGGGCGGGTGTTTTATTTGGCTGAGAGTGGGTGAGGCAACTAGTGCACCCTTCCCTAAACTTGTTTACCATGGGGCCTCTCCTCGCCTTCTTTTCCTCAGCAGGCACTGTGCTCAGACAAGGACATCTTTCCTGTCTCTACCACCAGACTAGGAACAACAGGCCGGAGTGTGGACTGGGACAGAGATTGCTAGTTGCTACCCATCAATTCGGTTCTCCCTTCTTCATTAGTTAACAAAGCCCCACCTGGGACAGCATTGTACCATGTCTAAAGACTACATTTCCTGGCTGGGCGTGGCGGCTCGCATCTGTAATCCTAGCACTTTGGGAGGCTGAAACAGGTGGATTACTTGAGGTCAGGTGTTTGAGATCAGCCTGGGCATGATGGTGAAACCCTGTCTCTATTAAAAATGCAAAAAAAAAAAATTAGCTGGGTGTGGTGGCACGTGCCTGTAACCTCAGCTACTCCAGAGGCTGAGGCAGGAGAATGGCTTGAACCTGGGAGATGGAGGTTGTAGTGAGCCAAGATAACTCCACTGCACTCCAGTCTGGGCGACAGAATGAGACTTCAAAAAAAAAAGACTACATTTCCAAGCCTTCCTTGCAGCTAGGCAAGCCATATGATAAAGTGATGGCCAGTGAGATGCATATGGAATATTGTGTGGAAATCCAGGAGGGGTGGGAGATGTTGACTTTGTCCTTTCGCTCTCCTCTTTTCTGTCACCTGGAGTGCAGATGTGTTGACTAGAGCTTCAGCAGCCATCTCGGACCATGACTAAAAGAAGCCTGGCCTAGATTACTTTATGGAGTCATCATTTCAGCCCTTCACTGTATAGTGTCAGGAACTGGGAAAGGTCCGAAATTTTACCCTACTTACAAGTTACAAGTTAACCTGCCAGAGTGTAGTGCATACTAGCAGAAGACATGAGACTCCTGGTGAGAGACAACGGACTTTATCACTCATGATACAGCAAGCGGCATGAAGTTCATGTTCATGTCAGTTTACATTAGTTCCTCTTGGCCCCAGGTCCCTTGGGGCAACGCAAAGCAGTCCAGGTAAATGCTGCCAATGCAGGAGGTTTAGGTCACAGCTGAGGAACCCTAGCTTGGGAAGTCCCAATCCTTTATTACAAGGCTGCTAATAAACCTGCCCCACCTTTTCCCTAAGCAATATGTTATATCTTTGTCATACTGTACAGCAAGCAAATCCACCCTTTGACACGGAGAATGACACTGTCTGTATGTTCCGGGCCTACAAAACATCTTTGCAAAGATGATCTGGAACAAAAGCCGCCCATGGCTCTGCTGGTCAGACTTGAAAACACGGGAGACTGATGGAGCATTGTCCCCAGCGTACTTTGCTTCTAAACTTCTTTTGAGTAAGACACAACCCCAGTGCGTTTAAGCCGTTATTATTCAATGTTATATGCAGCTGAGCCTGGTGCTAAGTGATACAATAATACAGCTTGTTCTTTGTTCCTCATGTCAGGTAAGCAGGTGCTGTTCTCTGTGTACAGAGAAACTTAGAGGAAAAAAGTCTGCCCTGAGTTTGTCCTCAGAAACAGAATTTTTGTTTTTACCAACTCTAAAATCAATCTCATCCATTCTGCAAACATTAATTTTTTTCTCCAAGTTGAATCATGAAAGACCTAAAACCACCGAGATGGACTTGGGGGCGGCAGGAAGAGAGGAAGAGGCCAGGATATGATAGGTCCAGCGCAGTGAGCTACATTTCGATTGGTGTGGACAGCCAACTCATGGATGGATATCGAGTTCATACTGGGCTTTAAGGAAGAGTAGGAATAACTCAAGAAATCCCCATTACGACTTCTGTGTCCCCACAGGGTCCCTGCAGTGTTGTCTGCCCACTACTTTTTCTTTTGTGGCAACAGCACTCTCACTTCTTTTGGGAGCTGTGTCTTCCCTTCACTCACTCACCCCCCGTGAGATCGCACCGGGACCTCACTGATCCCACGGAGAGGAGACAGTGAACCAGTGCACCCGTCCCTGGCCACAGCTCAGAGCTGGGAGTTGTGACTCAAGCTGGGCCTGCAGAGCCCTTCCCAGGGACTTTTCAGTTGGGAACTAAGGAAAGAGGGTCTTTTCCCCTCTGTTGGCAAAACCAGAAACTTACGGTTGGGAATAATGGGCAGTCTGGTGCTTGGTCTGAGAGAGTGCCACTGACATGGGCGAAAGACCCCGAGGGCCATGCTGGTGATGGTAGCTGATGGAGCCCCTTACCCCTGCTCTTCCTGTAGGTGAATCCCACAGCTCAGTGAATCTCCTCTTTTGCCTGATTGGTTTGAAGTAGATGCCAGAATTGTAACTTCCAATCCAAACTACTACCTGCCGCTTGAGTCTGGTGACCTTAGGTAGAGAGACTGGCCTCCTGCGTGCCCATTCTGTGCCAGCATTTGGGGGAAGGTAAAAACACAAACAACAAAACAAACTATCAGCCTGGCTTATCTGAACGTGTACAACACCATAGAGACGGCGCCAGTGGAGGCATGCCTCAGACCACACCATTAACAGAGGACCAAAGTTCTCAGCCCCATCCTACAGCACAGACCTGCACCAGCAGAATGAACCAGCCAGGGCGGCCCCTGCTGACCTCTGCTACCTGCTGGTGTGTACACAATCTCAACCCGAGCCCCATCAAAGCCCGCGCAGAAAAAGCAGGTGCTGCCTGCCTGCTCCATATTATTAGAATTCATTTCCATATGCTCCTTTCATCTTCTCTCCAGGATAATTGTTCTTCTGGGGCTCAGGGCGTGGGAGGGCAGGAGGTGCACACTCCTGTTTATCAACTCACTAAATGCCTGCTTTAAATTAAAACCCACACCACATGCTGGCTCACACAGGAATAATATCAAGACCAACTGTTTGCCTGCCCCTGCTATCAATGCCAAACTGATTTAAATCCACGTTTCCTTTCCATCTAGGGACATCCATTCTGGAAGTATCTAGCAATAACCTAGTTCCTACAGCTCCCAGTTCTTTTTTCTTTTCTCTTCTTTTTTTTTTTTCCTCTCTCTCTCTTTTGAAAGACGCTCCTGCATCTAAGAGGACACACAGCCTGAAAGATCCTTTTATACCCTTTACTGCCAGCCAAACCCTAGTCCAGTGTGTCTGTTTAATCAGTCAACAAGCCATTATTGTACCTTCCCAGTGCCAGCCCCAGTGCTAAGTCCTTCATATACATAGTCTTATCTAATCTGATCTAATCCTCCCAATAAACCTGAGAGAGGTATTATCATCCCTTCCCAGAGAAGAAGCGGAGGTCCGGAGAGGAAGAGTGACCTGCTCAAGGTTAGGTGGCTGTGGGCGGTGGAGCTGGCAGTCCTGCCCACGCTCTCTCACTTCGGAGCACCACCCTCCGCCCAGCAGCTGGCCATCAATCTGCTCTCCATTATCCCAGCTGCTCCTCTCACCCTACCTGTGGTCAATAGGCCGGGATCGTTGTCCGTTCCCGTACTAGATCCAGGCTGTATGCGTACTAGATCTGTATGCGTACTAGATCCAGGCTGCGCTGGCCGTCATTCACGCAGAGTGATTGGATCAACAGGAAGGGTTCCGCTGCTGCTGCAAAATCTACTTCAATGGCCTTTCTTTGAGTGAGATGAGACCACGAATCCTTCGGGTTAAAACATAAATCCTGTGGTGAGGAGATCTATGCAAAGCTAGCCCCAAAGCCCAAGGAAGCTGAGAGGCCAAAGCTTTGGCCAAGAAACCCAGGTTCTTGCCAGGCGTGGTGGCTCATGCCTGTAATCACAGCACTTTGGGAGGTTGAGGTGGGCGGATCACCTGAGGTTGGGAGTTTGAGACCAGCCTGACCAACATGGAGAAACCCGTCTCTACTAAAAATACAATATTAGCTGGGTGTGGTTGTGCACACCTGTAATCCCAGCTACTCAGGAGGCTGAGGCGGGAGAATTGCTTGAACCCAGGAGGCAGAGGTTGTGGTGAGCTGAGATCGTGCCATTGCACTCCAGCCTGGGCAATAAGAGTGAAACTCGGTCTCAAAAAAAAAAAAAAAAGAAAGAAAGAAAAAAGAAACCCAGGTTCTCAAAAAGAAACATGTAATAGGGATTCACGAATAAGCCATGTCTTGGGGGGCTGCAAGACGTGATAGTAGACATCCCCACTGACACCACCAGACCTGGCGTTCATATACTATAGGGAATTTGCCTCAGGGCAGAATTTATGTGTTTATAATAACATCAAGGTTGTTTTGATCTAAGGGCAGGACTTACAGTAAGTACATGAAAGTAGAGATCTTAGAGGCTTTCCTGGAGTTGGGGTTAATCAGAAGTCAGCATTACATATTAGCATCCAAGATGGAGTCACTTCAGCCTCCACAGATCTTCAAAGAAATCCCTTAAAATGCACCTGCGCTCAGTGTAATCAGTGCAAAACAAACAACCCCAATATTTAGAAGCTTCCAACAACCATCATTCTATTTCCTCATTCTTTTGTGGGTCAGCAGTTTGGGCTGCGCTCTTCCGGGCCGGTCTTCTGCTGGTCTTGTCTGGAGTCACTCATGCAGCTGCAGTCATCCGGCAGCTCGTGCGTAACTGCTCCTCATTGCTGCCAGGGGCTCCAAGGGAACGGCAGTGGAAGCCACAGGACCTTTTGAGGTCTGGGCTCAGAAGCTCTATGACATCCCTTCCTCTGCATTCAATTGGTCAGTGCAAGTCTCGAGAGGCAGAGAGATCGACTCCACCTCTTGCTGGGGTAAAGGGTGTGCACACAGGGGTTGGGAAGAATTTGTGCCCATTTTTTTTGCAACCTGCCACACTTGGGAAGGTTGGTGAATTAAGGTGTCTCTAAACCAGGTTTTCTCAGTCTAGACACTGCTGACACATTGGGACAGATGATTCAGGTGATTCCTGGTTTGGGGGAGCTGTCCTGTGTCATGCAGGTTTATCCGCACCCCTGGCCTCTACTAGCTGTCGGTAGTGCTGCCCCAGATGAGACACCCAAAAATGTCTCCAGACATCAGCTAATGCCTCCATGGGATGGGAGAACTGTCTCTGTTTGCAGACTGCTGCTCTAAAGCAAGGGCAGCCCAGAAGTTGTTTCCTGAGCCTCTTGCAGTGAGTGACTTCCCTCAGGCCCCCACAACAGGCCCTCCTCAGTGCGGGCCAGCCCGAGGAGAGGGGCCTTTGAGAGCGAGAGGCAGGAGGTACAGGTTAGAAACGCAGCGCCTGTGTTTTGCCAGCCCTGTTCAGCACAGCACTCACGGCCGGGCCAGGGCCAGGGGAGCGTGTCTCGGTCCTGCCAGCCCACAGGGGAAGGGGCCCTGCTGAGACGGGTCCAACTCTGGACTCTGTTCCCATCGCCCCCAACTTCCCGCCTTTCCCCACCCCCACTGGGTGCTCCCCAGACTGCAGCCTGTCCATGGGGCTGCCTGACCAGCTCACGTGGCAAGGCCAGGAGTGAGTCCAGCTCTGACAGCCTGGGCCTGGCGCTGGCCGGCTCCTGCCAGCTCTCTCTGCAGGCAGTCCGGGGCTGCTGAGTGGACTGACCGCTGGAAACACAGGCCTGCAGCCCACTTAGCCATGGGCGACATCACTGCCTGAGACCGTTCAGCCCGTCTGCTGACAAACACAGCCAGATCCACTTTCCATCCCTATCCAGAATCTGACCTCCTCCCACTACTCCCAGCCTGGCACCAGCCACCAGCACCTCTCACCTACATGCTCCCAGCAGCTTCTCCTCTGGCCTCCCCATTCTACCCTTGACCCTACAGCCTAGGCTCCATCCAGTGGCTACAGATTCTGCTGAAGCTTCAGTGTGATTGTGCTACATCTCTGCAACTCTGAAAATGGTTGCCATTTTCTCAGAGGGAAAGCCCTGATCTCCACCGTGTACAACCGACGAGATCCTGGCTGACCACAGCTGTCGCTGCTCACCCCGCTCCTGCGGCTCCCGCCTCACTCACTCTGACCCGGCCACACTGCTCCTCCCTCCTCCCCAGCACAGCAGATACCCACCCACCTCAGGGCCTCGGCCCTTTGTCTAGAATGTTCTTCTTCCACACGTTCGCCTGCTCCCCTCTTCACTTCCTCCAGGTATCTCCTCAATATCATCATTTCAAAGAGGCTCTGTTTCAAAGAGGCTCTGTCTTAGCTCAGGCTGCTGTAATGACACACCACAGACTGGGTGGCTTCAGCCATAGACATGTCTTTGTCCTGGTTCTGGAAGTGAGAAGGCCAAGGTCCAGGCACCTGGCTTGCAGATGGCCACCATCTTTCTGTGTTCTCACATGGTGAAGAGAGAGACAGCTCTGGTCTCTCTTCTGCTCCTTACAGGGACACTAACCCCATCATGGGGGGAAGGCACCCTGTGACCTCATCTAAGCCTAATTACCTTTGTCCCAAAGTCCCCACCTCCAGATATGATCACACTGGGGGTTAGAGCTTCAACATGTGAATTTTAGGTGGTACACACATTCTGTTCATTTCACCTGCCCTGGCTACTGTGTTGAAAATGTCAACCCCGACACTCATATTTCTCTTCTGTGCTTTATTCTCTCCTAGCATTGAATCCATACTACCTTCTCTTATTACAGTCTGTCTCCTGCACTAGAATGGATCTCCACATGGACAGGGATTTTCTTCCTTTCATCCACTACTGTGCCCTCATACCTAGAACAGTTCTAGTTATACGGAAGGGGATCAACAAAAATGTATTGAATAAATAAATGGTTGAATGGATAAATAAATGCTATGCAGGACAGGGACACCTATAGGAGGTGGAGCTAGCTAGAGTTCTTCAAGCCCCACTGTGCGTGGTGTTCAGGTGGCTTGGAGGATCCCCTTCCAGCCTGAAGGATTTTGCCCCAGCCCCAGCCATGCCTCCCAGAATCCAGCGTCCTCCTCTCATTTCCCTCCCCTTCCTTCCTCCCTTCTCCCCCCTGCTGAGAGCCCTGATGCCTGTTCAGCTCTGCCTGCCCTGAGACAGCAGGCCTCAGTGGGGCTCCATCTGGGTCCTCTGAGCCACCTGGCGCCGGGAAGAGAGAAGGAAGAGGAGCCAGGCTAGCGGGTGGGGGCAGTGCCACAGATCACAGGATGGGAGCAGAGGACACACCACCAGGAGACCAAGGCAAGGGCTGGACCCGCACCGGAAAATGTCCCCAGACACATTTTCACAGGTGCAAGCCTGCCCGTCACACACCCACCCAGTATCGGTCGTTGCCTCCCTCTCCAGGGGCTCCCTCTCCTTTAGTAGCATGAGAAGTGCTCAGCGGGCCAGTTCCCCAGGCCCAGGCAAGGTGACAAGAACCCCACAGTCTCAGCTCTTTGTGGGTGTGAGTCTCCCCCACTGGATGGACAGGGCAACTGACACTCAGAGGGATTCTGGCTTCTGGACCACGTGCTCATTTGCCCTATCTGCACATTGCCACACAAGCATTGATTTACTTTTGAAATCAGAAAGAAAACTAATTAAATATTACATATCAAATCAATGATTGTTGGATAAAAGAATAACCCAGTGTTTCAGCCGGGCACAGTGGCTCACACCTGTAATCGCAGCACTTTGAGAGGCTGAGGTAGGCAGATGGTTTGAGGTCAGGAGTTCTGGACCAGCCTGGGCAACATAGCAAACACTGTTTCTACAAAAATAAAAATAAAAACACACAAAAAATAGCCAGGCGTGGTAGTGGGTGTCTGTAGTCCAAGCGACTCAGGAGGCTGAGGTGGGCAGCTTGTTTGAGGTCAGGAGTTCGAGACCAGCCTGGGCAACATAGCAAAACTAAAAATACAAAAAATTAGGCAGGCGTGGTGGGGGGTGTCTGTAGTCCAAGCTACTCAGGAGGCTGAGGTCCGAGGATGGCTTGAGCCCAGGAGGCAGAGGGTGCAGTGAACCAAAATCACACCACTGCACTCCAGCCTGGGTGACAGAGTGAAACCCTGTCTCAACAAAGAAAAAAAATAACCCAGTTTTATCAGCAGAAGAAAGGGAGAGAGACAGGAAGAGAGAAAGAGAGAGAGGAAAGAAGGGAGGGAAGAAAGAGAGGGAAGGAAAAAGAAGGAGGAAGGAAGGAAAGAAGAAAGTGAGGAAAAGAGGGAGGGAGGAAGAGATGGAAGATGGCTTTCATTCCCCGACAAGAGAAAGATACTTCCCACTGATCATATGAACGCTGAAAATGATTACTTCTGCTGGTGCTGCTATATTCGTACAAATGAATTCAACAGACCAAAAATCTATGAAGGTGATCATATTCACCAACCTCCCCAACCCCACAGTCCCTCAGAGAAGATTTCCTCATTCTCCACTCAGTTACACCCTTTCCAATCCTGACGTTGTTGGGGGAGGGAGAGGTCTAACTCTACACATAATCCAAGGCTGAGAGAGAGGGAAGAGGAAGAGGAGGAAAGAAGGCCCCCTGGCCTACGGGGAGAGGGAGGTTTAGGGGATTTGGGGGAACAGAGCTGGGCCTGCTGGAGCATAAAGGCAGTGGATGGGAAGAAAGGGGCTTAATACGTGCAGCTGTGGACTGTGTATTAGAATCCCTTTTAACATCCTTTAAGAAATTTAAGTAAAGAATACATTTTTTGAGGCAGGCGGATCACGAGGTCAGGAGATCAAGGCCATCTTGGCTAACATGGTGAAACCCCATCTCTACTAAAAATACAAAAAACTGAAAAACCAAAAAATTAGCCGAGTATGGTGGCAGGTGCCTGTAATCCCAGCTACTTGGGAGGCTGAGGCAGGGGAATCACTTGAACTCGAGAGGCAGAGGTTGCAGTGAGCTGAGATCGCACCACTGCACTCCAGCCTGGGCAACAGAGGAGACTCTGTCTCAAAAAACAAAGCAAAAAAAACATTTTTTAAGAAAATTACTTGGGATTGTGTATTGCTTCCTACATTTCACACTCACCGAGGCTCGTAACAGCTATCCAGTATTTAAACAGTGCCTTCCTATTGACCAAAGGCTTTGCATAATTATTTCACAGCCATAGCAAGTAGTGAAGCAGGGGGTGTGATTCCTCCCATTTTTCAGGTCAGGAAACTGAGCCTCATAGCAGGACAACTAGAATCAGACAGATGGTTAAGCAAGAATCAGAGGTAAACCTGGATTATGATGCAAAGTCCCACTGCCTCCCATGACCCACACTGTCTCCCTCTAACCTGTGGACTCAGAGAAGTGGCCCTTGGTGGTAGGCACATCAGAGCCACCTGGGGAGTCTGCAGAAATGCATATTCCCTGCTTCCTTCCCCTGGAGATCCCAATTTAGTGTGTCTGAGGGAGGGCCTGGGAAACTGAATATTTATCAATTAAAAGTCTAATGTTGGTTGGCCCACAGATCAAACTTCAAGAACCTCTAGGATAAGGTATGAGGATAGTATGTCCTCTGCAAAGGGTCTGGTCACTCCTTTGATGGTGAGAGGTGAATTCACACAGCAAGGGTCAGTGTGGTGCCCTCTGGGGGCAGGCAGGGCTGGTGGTCTGCATGAAGAATGTGGGTCATTCACTGTGCCCAGACCACTGCCTGTCCAGGGAGCTCACGGCAAAGGGCAGGCCCCAGGACACCATTTGAACAGGGGATAGGGGCTTGTGATGTGAGGAGAGATGGAGACCATCCAGATGTCACACAGGTGTGTCAGGAACACAAGGACAGGGGCCTGGGGACTGGGAAGGGGAGGGAGCAGAGCCAAGTTTCCGTGGATGTGGTGGTCATGCCTGTGGGCCTAAGGCTGTTGTTTTTAGAGGGCCCACACGTGGCGCCACCATCCATTTTTAGTCTCAGTCCCCTCTTGGTTCTTGCCAAGAGTTTAGTAAAGTTCCTTCTGATAATCCCTTTTATCAATTTCCTGGGGAGGCACCATCACAAGGGCATTTAACTGAATTAAATAATTAGTTGCTGTGTGGGAAAGTGTCAATTTCTCATCCACTACATACTCCCACCTCTTCCTCTGAGTGGCTCCTCCTGGAAAGCTACAACCTGCACACACTGACGGCCTTGCAGCTAGGATTCCACACCAATTCGGATTCTGCCAATGGATGGACTCACATGAAACCGAAATTCAGAACTGAGCCAAGAGGGAAGAGAGGCAGCATGAAGCTTCCACCTTGAAGCACAGAAATCAGATTCTAGAATATGTAGTTGTGGAAGTAACAGCATTGAGAGGTGGGGCATAAAAAGGGGTGAGTAGGTCTGAATTCAAGTTTCACATGAACGGTTTGATGTTGTTATGGTGTGAGTGAGCTAGGCATCCCGAGTGGGCTTGCTGTAAAAGCAAGGTGGGCTCCTTCCTGTGCTCTCTTGTCCTTCTGCCTTTGGCCGTGGATGATGCAGCAAGAAGCCCCGTGCCAAATGCAGGCCCCTTGACCCTGGACTTCCAGCCTCCAGAACTGTAAGAAATACATTTCTGTTCTTTAGAAATCACACAGTCTCAAGTTTTCTGCTATAGCAGCACAAAACAAACTAAGATACTTTGGGGGGCCGAGGCAGGCAGATCCCTTGAGATCAGGAGTTCAAAACCACCCTGGCCAACATGGTCAAATCATGCCTCTATTAAAAATATGAAAATTTGCTGGGCAGGCTAGCAGGTGCCTGTAGTCCCAGCTACTCAGGAGGCTGAGGCAGGAGAATCGCTTGAACCCAGGAGGTGGAGGTTACCGTGAGCCAAGATCACGCCACTGCACTCCAGCCTGGGCGACAGAGTAAGACTTTGTCTCAAACAAACAAACAAAAACAGACTAAGACAGGCCTATTCTCAGTGGCTTGGCTTTTAAGAGTCACTCCCAAAGCTCAGCCAAATGCTCTTTCTTCCAGACTTCCCTGTGATTCTGAAGGCCATTGATTGCTCTGTGATGAACCCCTTTCTGCATGAATAACCAGAGTGGCTTCAGTTCGTGGCAGCTACATCCCGCCTGCCTCAGTCATTGAATGCCAGTGTCTCCATGAGGGCAGAGGCCACAGCTCTCTTGTCCACCATGGAAGCCCCCATCACGATCTGGAGCCTGGCATATAGTAAAGGTCCAGGAAACGTTTGAGACATATTGCCTAGATGAATGAATTCCTAGACTACTCTATTGCTGCAGACAGAAATCTGGAGAAAAAGGCTGCTTCTACTCTGGGTCAGGAGACAACCCTTTGGACTGGAGGGGGCAGCTTGGCAGCCAGCCCTTTCCACCTGCTATTTTATGTTTTGGGCTTTTTTTTTTTTTTTCCTCTTACACACCCACTAGTAGCCCAGCTTGGGTGAGCTGGGTGGTGAGGGAAAGGAGAGCAACCAGCTGCCCCTCTGTGCCCGGCCCCTGCCCCTCTGGCCATCCACGACTGATAGTTTGAAGTATGTTTGATTTCACCTCACCTGAGTTTCCCTCCACACAATGAGTCCTTTGGGGCCCCCATCACCTCACAACAAAACAAACCCAACCAGGGTGCAAATTAATTCTATTGATTTGCAATTAGAAGAATCAATTAAGAAAAATATTACAACAGTTTCTAATCCCTGCCATAAGAGTCACTCCACTTGAAAGCTCCTGAGTAGTCAGATCCCTCCCTGGGCTTCGGAGCTGCTCTGTCTCCCTCATAGCCATTGTACTCAGAGACCATCGAGGTTGGGAGGAAGGAGCTGGGGCCTGAGAGGGTGCAAGCTCCCTTCTGGACCAGCCTCCAGGCCCACCTCCTCTGGTCCCGTGAAGAATGATGACACAGTATCAGCATAATTCACCATTCTCACTCCCACCTGCTAAGGCATGACCCCAGCCCTCAAGGAGGTCCACAGGTATTTCTGAGCATCTCCAGAAGGAATCTCACAGGGGCTCATGAACAAACCCTGCTGGGATCTGTAACAAACCCCCTGGTCCAGGTTTTGGTAAGGACCACCGCATCTGCTGAGCAAGCCCTGCTGGGCCCTGCAGCAAACCCCCTGGTCTGGGTTTGGTAAGGACTCTTCTTTCTCCCTGTCCTGGCCCTGAGCCCTGGAGCCGCTGTGCTGTGCTCCTTGTGCAGAGGGAAGTGAGGGCTGCATGCACTGCCAGAGGGCTCCGAAGCAGAACTGCTGGGCACCGGGGTTGATCTGGATTTACTTACGGTGGGCCTTGCCCTTCACCCCCTGGGACCAACCGTGAGTCCCTGGGAACTGGGGTAATAAAGAAACCAAGTGACAGGTTCTAGAACGTTCGCAAGGCCCATTTCCTTCCAGAAGCTAAGACTTGGGCATTTACTGGGTGAGGAGCCTAGGATAAGGTTCTCCCCAGGAGGCGCTTCTGCCCACCCTGCACGTGCATGTCACATCTGCTTCACCTGCTCATCATTGCCACCTCCCGACCCTCGTAGTTGACACAATTTAGGTTCTAGCTAGGGCCCTTAAAAGAATAACACCAGCACTTACATTTGTTAAGAACTTTACCATTTAAAGACTCTTACCTGCGTAGGTTCTACAGAGATACTGCTGGCCGCATAGAACAGAAAACCTGACTCAGATTGGCTGCACAGTAATGCAAATGTATTCTCCTTCAGAAGAGGTTGGGGAAGAGGTGAGCAGCTCCAGCTGTGGTTAATTCAGCAACTCCACAATGCCATCGAGGACCCGGGTACTGTCAGTTCCTTCTCCCTGCCATCCCCTGCAGGTTGGCATCGGTCCTCGGAGACGCTCCCGCAGCTCAGAAGCAGAAAGCAAGATGTCCTTTTTTTTTTTCTTTTGAGACGGAGTCTCGCTCTGTCGCCATGCAACCTCCACCTCCCTGGCTCAAGCGATTCCCTGCCTCAGACTCCTGAGTAGCTGAGAGTACAGGCACCTGCCACCATGCCCAGCTAATTCATTGTATTTTTAGTAGAGACAGGGTTTCACCATGCTGGTTAGACTGGTCTCGAACACTTGACCTCAGATGATCCGCCTGCCTCAGCGTCCCAAAGTGCTGGGATTATAGGCGTGAGCTACCGCGCCCGGCCCAAGATGTCCCTTCTGGATGTAAATTTTTAGGAGCAAGAGACACTTTTCTAGAAGCTCCAGTAGGCTCTCTGCCTTCTGGCCAGAAGGGTATCATGTGGCCTCTCCTAACCCACCACTGGATAGTTTGGACTGAGCACCTTTTACTCTCTAGGTTGGAGAGGGGCCTGCACTGTCCTGCAGAAACTGACGCCCCAGCCTGGGTCCTGCTAGCAAGGAAGGAGCAGAGGGATGGGCACTGGATAGGCAATGGCTGCCTCTGGCCTCAAAGTGCCTCAGGGAGGCAGGGCGTGGGCTTGTAGTCGTATCTGTGGGAAGCTGCCAAGAGGGTGGGTGTCTGGCCCAAGGTCACATAGCTACAGCAGGGCAGGGTCAGCTCTTGACCTGTGGCTGGATCTCCTGCTCTATCCTAATATGTCCCTTTGGTAATATGTTCTAGGGCACACAGCCAGGGGAGGCAGCAAGGCCTTGGCACTGCTACCCAGAGATAGGGCTCCCAAAGCAGAGTGGTAAATGACCATGCTCCTCCCAGACACCCCTGACAGGGGGAGAAATCCTTTCTAAGAAACACAGACCTTGCTTTATTAATAAAATTCTGCCAATCAGCCTTAAGTCCGTGCCTGGCCCTCCTTGCATTTATGCCCCGCCCTCCTTGCACTTATGCCCCTCCCTCCCTGCATCCATGGCCCACCTGTACTCCCCTGGCCTTTTCAGCTCTGGTTGCAGCAAGCAGGACAGTGTAAATTGTCCCCCATGGCATTAACATCCGACCAAGCAGTCATTAAGAGAGTCACAATCAATTTTTCCAGGATGATTGCTATTGCACAGGGAACTGAATGGAATCACACGGTCATTTGAAAAGAAAGGTGGAGGGAGGGGTGGTGGCAGCAAAAAGAAGGAAGGTTGCCTCTCCCGTGGCAATTGCCAAGGGCCGGATGGGATCTCATGGTATTCTGGCTGGTTAATCACCCAGCAGAATGGAGACTGAGGCTTATTGGGCAAATGAAGCATGATGGATGTTTTATTTCAACAGTGGAATTGGAAGGGGAGGCAGGCAGGCCTTGCGGCGAATGCTGGGTAAGCCTGGTCAGGAGGAGCCAGTTCTGGCGTGGGGGCACATGGGTGGCGGACATGGTGGGACCCCAGCATTAGGAAAAACAGGTTTAGGGAGCGGTTTGAAGCAGGAATTGCAGGTTCAACTGACAACAGGAATAGCTTTCTTTTATTAAACTGGAAACCTGTCCAAAGCTACCTTGTGCCCACTGAGACCACGTCCCCAGAGGCAAGACTTAAAGCCTATTGGGGCCAGCACACACTTTCTGTGTCCCCAGGGAAGGTCCTATGAGGCTGTTTATTCCGCAGAAGGGAGCAGCAGCTGGGGCCGCATGGCAGAAGGAAGGGCCGCTGTGGGCTGCAGTGAGCTGCGTGGACAAGGGCACGGGTGCTGTGGCCGTGGTCTCACTACTCTCACTCTCCCTGGAGCCTAGGGGAAGCTGTGACTCTAAGGCTTTGCAGAGAGGAGACTCAGCGGTAGCTTGCAAGATCCTGTTCTGGGCACTGGGGATTTCCTCATAGGTGGCTGGAGGAGCCCATTTTCCCAGGGCTCAGAAGAAGGTAGCAGGAAGTCCCTGGGGAAAAGAAGCTCGTCGGTTAACTCCAGTTGTCCTTGAGTGCCACAGGCCCGGGGTCCCCTCACCAAACCTGCCCCCAAGCCCCTGCCAAGGACAGTGGCTATAGGAGGTAGAATTGTTATATTGTTATTACTTTCATTCACAAGGATGATGAAATGCAGGCTCAGGCAGGTCAGGGACTGGCTCAGGGTCCCACTGTAAGTGAGCTTGGGCAGAGCCAGAAGCAGACTCAACTCAGCTTGACTCCAGCTTGGGCACAGATGGCAGGGCATCTTAGGAGGCTCCTAGGGGAATGGTTCTCATCGAGTCCCCCCTTTTCCTTCAAGTCTCCTTGGGGAGCTGCCTGCCCGTTCAAGAGGATTCCATGTCTTTTGCTGATGCATGTTGCTGTTCATTGGGTGGACCTTCATTGGGCAGCGGGGTGTGTTCAGTTTGCTGAGGGACAGCATTGAACCAGACACAGGCTCTCAGGTGGTCTGCAGCGGGGAGCACCATTGGGTCTGCAGTCGGAGGTCAGGACTTGAGTCTTGGCCCTGCTGTGTACCTGCCATGGATCCAGGACATGTTCTGTAACTCCTCTAAGTTCCTCTCTCTGTACCATGGGAATAAAGGGCATTTCCTTTTCAGAATTATTGGGAGAATTGAAAGAGAGCGCTCAGAGCAATAATACCTTATCCAAATTCCTTGAGGCCAGAAGCATTTCAAGATTTAGAATACTTTTTGGATTTCAGAAATGGAATGTGGTGGATATGTCACAATTTTTCACCCCAGCATGATCTGGGACAGTGCCTTGTCATCAAACTCACTAACACTTCTGCAGGGAAAATAATGAATATTCACAGTCCATGGGATAAATAAAGACTTAAAATAGTTGCCAAATGAAATTTTAGAAAGCTTTCTGTGTTCCGAATGTTTGGGATTTCAGGACTGTGGATGAAAGCTCTGGATAGTAATGGTAATAATAGTGACTATTTGCTGAGCATTGACTGATTTACATACATTTACTCATTGAATCCTCACAGCAACTCCATGAGAGCAGGGGCTGTCATTATCCCTGTTTTGTAGCAGAGGCTGGGGGCCTAGAGAAGTTAATTCACTTGCCTATAATCACACAGTTGCTCATAGCAGAGCTGAGATTGGACCCAGGCAGTCAGGCTTCAGCATCTGTGTCTTTGTTCAGGTTAGAAATTCAGGAAGATTGGCGAGGCAAGGTGGCTCACGCCTACAGGTGGCTCGTGCCCAGCACTTTGGAAGACCAAGACAGCCAGATCACCTGAGGTCAGGAGTTCAAGACCAGCCTGACCAACATGGAAAAATCTCATCTCTACTAAAAAAAAAATACAAAATTAACCAGGGGTGGTGGTACGTGCCTATAATCCCAGCTACTTGGGAGGCTGAGGAAGAAGAATCGCTTGAACCTGGGAGGTGGAGGTTGCATTGAGCCGAGATCGCACCATTGCACTCTAGCTTGGCAATGAGAGTGAAACTTCATCTCAAAAAAAATAAAAGAAAGAAAGAAATTCAAGATGGTGGGGCTGCTGGCAAGAGCTCAGACAGCACCTAGCTAACCTTCCTCATGCAACAGAGTGTGATGATAAAATGTGACTCTCGAGGTCCCCTGCCTTCTTTGTACCAGAGCCTGGGAATAGAACCATGTTCCTAGGCTCCTAATCTAGTGTGCTATTACACACACACACAACCTCTCAGCCTCCACCTCCCCAGCACCACCAGAAGCCAGAAAAACGTGCTTGGCCAGACTGAGGTTCTGGGAGGGAGAGCATGGCATTCACAGCACTCAGCCTCCTTCTGCCTCTTCTTTCTCCCGAGTGACACCCCCTCCTCTCCTGAGGCCCTCAGCACACTCCTATCCTTCACTTACTCTCCCCCTAGTGATCAAAGAGTCTTCTGAGCCAGGGGGCAGTAGCTTTGCGGAGATGTCCCAGAGCAGTAGTGCCCTCTTGGGTTGCAGTTGATCATAAATACACAGATTGAGGCTAGGGAAGGCCCCAGAACACTAGACTTGGGGTCAGATAGGTCTGGATTTCAATTCCTGCTTCTTTTCTTTCCAGCTCCCTGAAGCCTAGCAAAGTAACAGGTACTTGGTAGTCAACACAAGACCTGATGGCTGCTCAGGGACTCAGGGATAGCTTCCCTCCAGACTCCAGGGAGAGCGAGACTGGCTGGCCTCAACCAGGGCCACAGCTTCTATGGCTCCCCCAGTTCACAGCAGCCCACTGCCCTCCTTCCTCCTGAACAGCTGAGCAGCCCCAGCATGGCAGGGCTCCCTCCTACGGAGGAAATGGTTCCACGAGAAAGGGTTCCCTGGGGAAGCACAAAGCGCGTGGTATCCCCAGACTGCTTTAAGACTCACCACGGAAGACATGGATGTGATTGGCAGTCATTTTCCTCATCCACAAGCTTTGATCACAGGACCTCTCATGTAACTGACCAATTGGCGCTCCCCAGAAAGCTGAGCGGCTGAGCCTTGGGGCCACTCCACCCACATTCTCTGATGCAACGGGGGCACTCGGCATGAAGTCCTGGAGAGTGGGGTTCTAGCCTTCCATCTGTTGAGAGAAAGATCACTCCCAGGCAGGATGGTGTGGCTCATGGCACAGATTCATGAGTCAGGAATCTGAATCTGAACTTCAGTTCCCACTATTTCTAGCTCTGTGACCCTGTTTTTCTCTCTGTGCCTTCATTTCTTCATCTGTAGAATGTAGATGATAATACCTGTTACTTCAAAGGGCTGTTGTGAGGATTAAACAAGGTAGTTAATTCAAACAAAGATTAGCTGAGCCCTTTTCTCAGCCAAGTGCTTTTGGGGGAGCCCTGAGCAGACAGACACGGCCCTGGCCTCACAGGGCTTACAGTCTGGTAGGTGAGTTGATGATCAAAATGGAAAATAAAACAAAACATAAAGATCTTGGTTTTAAAAATAGTTCTTATTATCCTCCTTTGAGTGTGGCTATGCTTAGTTAACAATAATGTTTTGAAGCATTACTATGTATCAGTATTTATTATTTATTTATGGGTTATTGAGACCTATGTAAATAGATTTTATGTAAATAAACATAATGTAATCATGCATATGTTTAGATGCATGGCCTCCATGGACCGTCATGAAGAGTCTATGTAGCAGGTATGATCCTCATTACTCAGGTAAGGAGACAAACGTTTAGGGAGGTGAAGCGATTCTCCCATGGCTGAACAGCAAGGAAGAAGTGGAAGAGACTTGAACCTGAGTTGGTGTGCCCCAGGGATCCCCGTTCTTATCCTCAGGATCACCGCTCTCCTGTTAGCTCAGAGGCCATGGGGTAGGTGAAATGGCTCCCTGCAGATTACAAAGGCCAGGCAAGTATAGGGGATTATTATGGCTCCGTTCCGTGCGTCACATCTGGTCCCTTGAACATGGGCAGAAGAGCCCAGGATGGGAGCCAAAGAGACAAGGACATGAGGATTCCAGAGGAGGAACTGGCTCCCGTTGCCATGTGGGGAACTCTTGGTGAGTAGAGGTGGCATCCCCCGGTTGAAGCTTCTTTGGGGTTTCTTAGAGCTGCTCAGTCCAAAGGGAACCGTCTCTAGAGAGCTTATATTGTCCTTGGGAGGGTCGTTAGCTGGTCACTGTCTCCACTGTACAAGGCCAGCTCCATTCCAAAGAAGCCCCTGGGAGGCCTGGGCTTTAGTGACAGACACACTTGCTCCTGAATCCCAGGTCAACCTTCCCAATTGTGACCTCAGGCAAGCCATCCAAACTCTCAGAGGCTCCACTTCCTTATCTGCAAGGTGGGGAGAAAGTCCTGTCTGCAGAGCTGTCTTTGGAATTGAAGATGATGTCTGCAAAGCACCCGGGATGGGACTGGCTCAGAGTTGACCCTCCACTGATGGCAAGTGATGAACAAGAGGGGCCCGGGTGGGCACCTGCAGAGAGAAGGCGGGCCTTTTAATGCTAATCCGTGGTGCAGACTTGAAAGAAACAGGAATGACATTGAATTTAGCCAATTAAAAGAATTTCCCATAAAAATTTAATTCTTCAATAAAATAACAGTGCAAAATGAAATATGTGAAGCATTTTTAAACTATAAATTAATGATCTATAGTTATAGCCATAATAATAATAATAGCTACCAATTACAGAATATGGAAGGCCAAATCTGGGCCAGGAGCTAAACACTTTGCAGACTCCCCGCTTTCTGAGATAAAGATGCTTTGCTGCATTTTGCAGGCCAGGAGACTGGGGATCGGTGAGGCCAGGGGTGTGTCCAGCACCCCACAGACACTGGGTGGCCAAGCTACAGTTTCTCACTCCTGTGTCACCCTGTCCAGGCCTTTTCAAATACACTTAGAGCAAGCATAAAGAAAAACACGGAACCAGAGCCACCTCTGTTTCAGTGTAACTATCTCCTATCCTAGATCACATAGAATTTCATCCTCCCCCTCCAGACTTCTGTTTCCTGGTGCCAGCTCTGCTTCCAGGCCAGAAACACCTTCTGAGCCAGGTACCCCCTCAGCCTCCTGTCCGCAGCTCCCTGAGAAAGGCAGTTAAAGCCTTGCAGGTTTTTTTCCTGCATCTTCGTGTGATAGGAAATTGATAACTCAGACTTTGCATCTGTTCCGTTCAAGACCTTCCTATCCTTAAAGCCTTCCCTCTCAGGGAACCCTTTGGAATCTCTCTGTTTTTTTTTTTTAGAGTCTCACTCTGTTGCCCAGGCTGGAGGGCAGTGGCCCCATCTCAGCTCACTGCAAACTCTGCCTCCCGGGTTCAAGCGATTCTCCTGCTCCAGCCTCCTGAGTAGCTGGGATTACAGGTGCCTGTCACCATGCCCAGCTAATTTTTGCATTTTTAGTAGAGACGGGGTTTCACCATCTTGGCTAGGCTGGTCTTGAACTCTTGACCTCGTGATCCACCCAGCTCAGCCTCCCAAAGTGTTGGGATTACAGGCGTGAGCCACCACACCTGGCCCTTTGGAGCCTTCTCTAACGTCACCCCCACTGCTACTGACTCCACTTCAGGGTTGGAAACAGACAAGGTGCTGTGGTCTGGGGTGTAGTTGAATTTGTGAGCACTAGAGTTAGGCTACCAGGTTCAAACCCTGACTTGGCAGTTACTGTTTGGCCTTGGGAGAGGAACTCAACCTCTCAATTATAAAACAAGGTTGATAATACTATCACCTACCTTCCAGGATTTCTGTGGGATTAAACAAATGAATACATGCAACACACTTAGTAAGTACTCAAGAGCTATTAGCTACTAGAATTATTTTCTATGCCCTAAATGTTCATTTCTCATCTATGGCCATAATGATTTCTGCTCAATAATAAAGATAAGAAGCAGGATAACTTCCATTTAGAAAGTTGTACACAGCACTAAACTCTTTCAATGCACCAGCTCCTAAAAGTGCAAAGCACAGTGAATGGTACATAGTAGGTGCTCAGTAAATGTCAGGATCCCTAAGCACCCAAATCATCCAAATTACTTTCTTACTCAGTTCACTTTTAACTCCACATATATGTATATATATAGACACACACATATATCTATATAAACTTATATATATGACACACACACACACACGCATACACACACACCCACATATATATATATATGTGGGATTAAAAGTGAACTGAGGTATTCTGGGTCTCACTATGTTGCCCAGGCTGACCTTGAATTCCTAGGTTCAAGTGACCCTCTCACCTCAACCTCCCAAAATGCTGGGATTACTGGCTTGAGTCACCTTTCCCAGACTAATTGTAATTTGAATTGCCCTCAATGGTGTGTTTCTCAAAGAAACAAAAATTTTTTTGTGTCTTTTAAAATGGAAAGCAGCGTTGTAAGGTCCCCCGATGATGGACTCCCACCTTCCAGGGTTGCCCTTCTTTGCGGTGCGCCCCCCCAGCCATTATTCCAAACCTCAACGCTCACATGCCCTATATCCAGCCAGCCCCCAAATCCTGTTGATTTTCCTTACCTGGCCTCTTCCTCCGGCCTTGCTCATGGTTCCTGTTCAGCATTTTCCTTACTCCTGACCTCTGACAGTTCCCTCCAGAGCCTCCCTTCCCAGTCAATCCCAGGTCATAAATCTCCCCTTTCTAGGGACCCATCGTGGGAGGCCCCTCTGCTGCCCACCCTGCTCCTGGCCCTGTCAGGCTGTCTTTTCAACACAGTGTCATTCTGGGCAGTCTTTCTTGCTTGCCCAGCTCAGCTGAAAACTCTTGAAGGAGACGTCACATTTTAGGTGCCGCATGGACTTCCCAGGACACTCACATCTAACATACGGTGAGCACAAGAAGAGACCTGCAACACCCACTTCCCGGTGATCAATGGAGCTGTGAGAGCCACACTCAAATCCAGTGGAGCTGGCCCTGTTTTTAGTTTGAGAAATGTTCTGGGGCCTGATTTGCCAGTCTGAGTAACTAGGTGTGGCACCAGGAGTTGCCAGCTAATTACTTTTCACCATTATTAATAGATCTGCACTAATTATCTCTCGCACATAGGCAAGATTTTACAGATGAGAGAGGGAGGGAGAGGAGAAGTCAAGGGATGTGCCCAAGGCTACAAGGTGAGTGGGTCCTCAGCATGGGGGCTGGAACCCAGGGCGTTGGGGTCCTAGGTCAGTGGATGTCCCCTGCCTCCAGGTAGCAGTGGGGTGGAGGGGGGTGGTTGGGGGCTGCAGGGCCAGGACCAGGGAGAACAGCTCTGCACAGGTTGGGGAAGCTACCTACTGTCTTGCCTCCCCCCTCCCCCCGCTCCCAGAATGCAATCTACCAAAACCTCTTATTAAAAGTATTCTGGGGGTGATAAAAGTGTCACTAAAGATTTGCTCATTTTCTAAACTGTCATTAAAAAGAAATTTATGGTCAGGGGAGATATAGGCAGTGGAGGATGGAGGGTGGGCAGAGAGAGAGGGAGGATGATTTAAAATCAGTCCCTTAATAAATTAAAGATGCTCACTTGAAAGAGGGGCTTGGAAAAGGAAATTGCTAGAAAGTCATGGCTTTCTCCATTCCAGCTGGCTGGTGTCCTTCTCCTGCACTCTTCATCTCCACCACACGCCCATTCCAGTCCACCCCTCCCCTCCTGACAAACCCACAGGGCAAATGCTTCCTCCCTGCAGGCCCACCCCATCCCCTGGCCTCCTCCAGCAAGGCTTCCAGCTCCCCTCCCCAAGGCTCCCGCAACCCCATCGTCTGAACGTTCAATAGACTATGTCTCCCCACCGCTATACTGTGAGATCTTTGAAGGCAGGAGTCCTGCCTTGAACTGTTGCATGAATCGTAATCAAGGGAGGTGGGGGTGAGCTCATTCCCTTCAATTAGGAAAGGTTAACCGAGAAAAGGGAATGAAGAACCCAAGGAGTTCAGTCCTCATTTCACACACAAGGAACCTGAAGCCCAGAGGGGAAATGGAACTCGCCCCAGGTCACAGGGGAGCTGCCAGAACCTGCCTCTCTTGGGGTCCAGCAGTGCGCCCGAGAGCTTACATTCAGTGTCCAACCGTGCCCTCCCCACTCACGAGCTTGGGAGACCTTGAGAAAGTCACCAAGTCTCCTGTGCCTCGGGCACCAGAGTTGTTGCTGGTATCCACCACGACACTGTTGGTGCTTTGCTCAGTGATATTTTTATTTTTCATCACCTTGTCATTGTCACCATGATGGCAGGAAGGACGGCAGTGCAGCTCGAAGCTGCCAGGGCTTCAGCCTTTCACTTGGGCCCTCCTCACCTGCTCAGCGATTGTCCAAGCATCCACCATGTGCCAAGTCCTGGGCTAGGCTTGGGAGAGACAGAGATCGGCAGGCATGGCCCAGCCCTAGAGACACTCCAGCCTGGGGGGAAACGACTGCCATGAACGTGGGGGTCCCTGATGGCCTAGCTCTCACTCCTTCTGGATGGGTGGCAGGCTCACATCCCTGCACTCACCAGACTTTAAGTGGTCCTGCCTCTGATTTTGACCAAGCAGCACCAGCCCAGAAGGAGGTCTGTGGGGAAAGGAAGAGGGTGTGCCTGGCAGGGGTGGGAACAAGGGCGTGGAGAGCTCAGGGGGTGCTGACCACTGAGAAAGGGAAGTGAGAGAGCAGGTTGGGGCCAGGTTGCAGGCCGGGTGCATGGGGATGAGGCTCTCCGGTCTGAACCAGTCCAGCAAGGTGGCATAACCCTGCCCCCGCCAACGCAGGTGCTCAGCTCTTGTCCTGGACACGCAGGTGTTCAGGAAGAGAGGCTGGAGGCAAGGGGTAGCCCGTGGCAAAAGCCTGAGGGTTGAATATGCCTCAGACCCGCTCTGCTAGCTCCATGAACTAGTGGGCACGACACTGCCCTCTGGTTCCTGCCCTCCAAACTGAAGATCCGCTGGAGGCAGTCAAGGAATGAGTACTCTCTGAAAGAAAATAGCACCTTTCAGAACCTCATGGAAGCTTTTTAGTGCACATGCCAAGAGGCCTGGGTGGGGAGGGGAGGGAAGAGGAAAGGGAAGAGGATTCCACATCTAGATGGGAAGAGGGAACAGAGAACTTTTGTGTATGGCATTTAGAACAGAAGCAGGCAGGGGCATGGTGGCTCATGCCTGTAATCCCAACACTTTGGGAGGCTGAGGCGGGTGGATCACCTGAGGTCAAGAGTTCGAGACCAGCCTGATCAACATGGTAAAACTCCGTCTCTACTAAAAATACAAAAACTAGCCAGGTGTGGTGGTGCTCGCCTGTAATCCCAGCTACTCAGGAGGCTGAGGCAGGAGAACTGTTTGAACCCGGGATGTGGAGGTTGCAGTGAGCCGAGATTGTGCCATTGCACTCCAGCCTGGGAGACAGAACGGGACTTCATCTCAAAAAATAAAAACAAAAAACAAAAAACCCCACAAATACTGTATCACTGAACCATGAGGCTGCAATGCAGACAAAAGCAGCCTGGAGAAATCCCTGGGGGCCACAGTCCCAGTGGGCTTCTTGGAGGAGAGGAAGGCCAGTTTGGGCTTCTCAGGTTTGGTACACACAGGTAGAGGGGAGAAAGGAAGGCACAGGCCACAGTGGTAGGGCTTGGGACCATGGGGGCCCTGCAGGCCTGGCCAGGCCTTGAGCAGAGTCGGGCTGAGGGAGCTTCCAGCCTCTAAGGGGCCTGAGGATCCAGGTCCCTGAAGCCCTCCTGACCTCCAGGGAGCCCCTCCAGTCTGTTTGGTGGGTTGTCTGCCAGCCTCTACCCTGGAGCCTCGGCCTTCCATCTAGACACTATGTCAGCCTCCACGTGGAGGCAAAGGACAGCAGATCAAGGATGGGCTGAGTTCTGTCTGTACAGCACACTGATGCCTCTGGGGCCAGCCTTGTCCTGCTGCACTCACGCTTTCTCCCAGCCTGGCTCGGCCTCTGCTTCACTCTGCCACTCTACTTTTATGCCTCGATACCTCACTTTGCATCTGCGGCTTTCTGTTTTGCTTTCTCTCTCTCTCTCTCTCTCTCTCTCTCTCTCTCTCTCTCTCTTTCTCTTTCTCGCTCTCTTTCTTTCTTCTCTGCTTCGCTCTGAACATCTCTGTTTGACTCGCTGTGTCTTGCTTTCCCTGTGTGTCTCTCTCCAATTCTGTCCCTCTCTCTGTCTCTCTCTCTCTCTCTCTCTCTCTCTCTCAGGACTCCCTGACCTGCTCTGTGTGACTCTGTCCATCTGTGACCCGCCCTCTGTACCATAGCACTAGCTGGCAGACACTGAGATTCCAGGCTGGAGAAGTTTTTCAGGTTCCAGGCAGGCCTCCTAGAGACTTCAACCTGCAAGGAGTACGGCTCCTTTTGCTTTAATCTGGGGGGGATCTGCCTTTGATCTTTATCTTTGCAACCCTGTGTTGTTAGAATGTGATTGACTTCAGATGTTCTCATCCTGCCCAGGAAGCTGAGAGAACACAGGGCAGGGGTCTGGCTGGGTGAACCTCCAGCATCACATGGGCAAAGGTCCTTCAGGGGCTCCAGGCTCCAGGCTGGACACCTCCAGCAGCTAAGTGAGAGGCTGTTCATGAAGCCTGCAAGCTCTCATACAGTGAAAGACCACGTGGTGCATGGGAACATCTGAGGTGTCAGGAGACAGGCCTTCCTGGGTTCTAGCCCCAGCCCTGCCATTGCTGCCTGAGTGACTCAGGACAGGTCATAACTCTGAGTTTCTGTTTTCTCTTCTGGGGTTTCCATTTTCTCATCTCATGGGCGTAAAACTGAGCATGAGAACTTGATGCCCTGATATGTGAAAGTGCCCCGTGGATTACTTAGTATGTAACCAGTGCTCAAAAATATTCCATTTCCTCCACCTTCCTCTTCCCTTCCTCCAAGACTTCATTCAAGTCCAGGCTTCACAGGAGCAACAGGACACCCCTGTAATAATGACAGGGCCTTGCTCTTCATCCCTGCTTAGCAGGGCACACAGACATGGACAAACACACCACTGTCACCCCACACCTTGTGCATGACCAGCATGTAGCTATTTTTACAGCATCTCTAGGACTTCTCAGCCCTCCAGCTCTCCACCTGCATTCATTCACTGAGGCCTCAGCTCATAGCAGGACCCACAGAGTGTAAATGACAAGCACAAAATCAACACAACAATAACAATAAAGTAATCAACTTATACAGCACTTCCACGTCTGCAAAGTCTTTCTCCAGACAGACTCTGCTGCTTTTCATGAGACTCCCTAGGAGGTTACAGCTAAGAGGCCAGACCTACCGACAGTGACCTAGCAAGTCAGGGCGGGAGCTGCAACTCAACCCCGGGTCTTCTGACTCTCAGACTAGCCCAGTGCGTATCACGAGGAGGCCCCAAGTACATCCCTTAGAGACTGGGACTCAGATGGTGTGTGCCAGAGCCTGTGAATCTGCATTTTAGTAAGCTCTCAAGAATTCTCACACAGGTGGTCTCCCATTGTCTGACAAGCATCCCTCCTAAACATGTAGATGAAAGAAAGTAATTCTTGCTCAGCTCTCTCCCCAGAGTAGCAGGAGAGGTTTGGCTGGTGGTGATGCAACTTTGCCGCTTGCTGGGTGCAATTAGGGTCAAGGGTTGATTAGACAAGCTGGAGGGAGACTGGCTGGGCTTGGAAATGTGAGGTCTGTATCTGGTGCTGGGATGCCTTTCTGTAATTCACTCTATGGGGCTCCTTTCTGGGTGAGAAAATAAATTGGGGGTCACTTGTTCTTAATCTTGGCTTCATATTGAAGTCACCTAGGGGATTTTAAAAATACTGATGTCTGGAACCAGTAGAGATTGTGAGTGTCTGGGGTACAGTCTGAGCATGTGGGATTTTTAAAAGCTCCCAGAGGATTCTAATGTGGAGTCAGGTTTGAGGATCACTGAACTGGGACACTGAGGTCACTTCTACAACATTCAAGCCTGTGACCGAGAGCAGATGTGGCACAAGAAATGTTGTCTTCAGGGCCTGGTGCGGTGGCTCACCTGTAATCCCAGCACTTTGGGAGGCCAAGGCGGGTGGATCACGAGGTCAGGAGATCGAGACCATATTGGATAACATGGTGAAACCCTGTTTCTACTAAAAATACAAATAAATAAATAAACACAAATAGCCAGGCATGGTGGCACGTGCCTGTAGTCCCAGCTACTCGGGAGGCTGAGGCAGGAGAATCGCTTGAACCTGGCAGGCAGAGGTTGCAATGAACCGAGATCGCGTCACTGTACTCCAGCCTGGGTGACAGAGCGAGATTCCATCTCAAAAAAAAAAAAAAAAAAATGTTGTCTTCGTATGTCTGATGTCTGTATGTCTGTGGGTTTGTGTAAAAGTGTGTCCCTGCTTGTATCTGTGAATATGCCTGTTTGTGCCTGTGTGTGTCTATGTTTGTGTGTGAGTCTGCATGTGTTGTCTGTGTGCGTTTCTGTCTGTGCATGTGACAGAGAGACCTGGGGGGCAGGCAGAGGGGATGGGAGGGACTGTAGAGATGAGGAAGGGCCCTCTGGGGACACAAGTACCCTCTTTTTACAGATAGAGCCCAGAGAGGGTAAATGACCAAGGCTGGACCCTAGGCCTCCGCAGCACCATATCCACAACCCAGGATCTAAGATAGGAGGCAGAAAACGAAAGCCAGAGCTGGTGTATGGCTCCAGGTCTTGCGTGGCTGACATAAATGTTTTGTTTGGTTTTTTTGTTTGTCTGTTTGTTTGTTTTTGAGATGGAGTCTCACTCTGTCACCCAGGCTGGAGTGCAGCGGTGTGATCTCGGCTCACTGCAAACTCCACCTCCCAGGTTCAAGCAATTCTCCTGCCTCAGCCTCCGGAGTAGCTGGGATTACAGGTGCCGCCACCATGCCTGGCTAATTTTTGTATTTTTAGCAGAGACGGGGTTTCACCATGTTGGCCATCTCAGAAACCCCGTCTCCAGTGATCCGCCCGCCTTGGCCTCCCAAAGTGTTGGGATTGCAGGCGTGAGCCACCGCGTCTGGCTGCCGTGAACTTCTGCTTTGCTTCTTTTTGAGCTGCAAATGCTGGGCTCGGACCAGTGCAGGCAGATGTGCTGGCCTGAGAGGGCCGGGCCAATCTCTCTGAGAACCACCAGCTCCCCGAACCTGCTCCCAACCAGTGAACCCTGCTTTCTCCCCTAAAGGTATTTCATGCATACAGGCTATGCCAGCATGAGAAGGAGCCAAGTCCAGCAAACATTCCAAGTGATACTCCAGCATCTTGGGGCTGAAGGTTTTGGATGGAGTGCTTGCCCCATTACTACCTAGAGAAAGCCCCTGGGTGATTGGGTGATTGAAAGTACCCAGGACTGGGGCTGAAGAATCTTCCTCTTAGCAGCTGTATGATCTCAGGCACCAGCAAGCCCTGGTTTCTGCATCTGGCAGATGGGCATGCAACACCTCCCCAGCCTCCTGAACAGGGGAGTTGGAGGCTCGAGCAGGAGGCTGCAGGTGAAGCAGTCAGCAAATTAGGAGGATCCACTTGTGCAAGCGGTTATTACCAGGCCTGACCTGACGACTGCTCCAGCCACTTTCTGGCCCAGATACATCTTCCTCACCTGCCTGCTGATCCCTGCCATCCTCATCCTTAGATCTAGCCTCTGGGTTAAAGATATTCAGAAGATTCTGCTGATTTACAGCAAAGGTTTCTGATGGGAGTAGGGGCAGGGGTGTTGACACACTCCGCACTATTCATGACTCGAGTGTGACTTATAAGCGGCTCACTGTCAGGATGTGGCACAAGCTAGGAGGGAGGAGGCTCCTGTAGGGACAGACCCAGAGGGCCTTCCCAGGAAAGGCCAAGGGAGAGAGCTGCTGGTTACTCTGAGGCTTCCTGGACAGAGAGGGTGGGGTGCTGGCTTAAGTGCCCTGGGAACCTGGGAGTGACTGGCAGGGAAAAGAGGTTTGGGAAACCAGAGGGGACCCAGGAAGGCCATAACCAGCTTGACTTACTGCAGCCTGGTGCCGCGTCAAGGACTTGGGACCTGAAACTGGACAGATCAAGGACTCAGCACAATCATGTGGCGTATTCCTGAACCTCTCTAACATCATTTTGTCATTTACAAAATGGAGATACGAACAATTCCTTTGGGGAGTCTTTTATGTATATAAAAGCGGATTAGCTGTTATTATTATTTACAATTTTGCTGAGTCCTTAGCACAGGCAGACTGTGTGTGTGTGTGTGTGTGTGTGTGTGTGTTCCATCTGAGTGTTCACCCCATCCTTGCTGTATTATCTCTCCAGGCTGAAATGGAGTGCAGGAGAAGGAAGAGTCAGGAGTCAGCAGACCTGGATTCTAATTCTGCCTGGTACTGAATGGGGGACTGTAGACAAGTCCCCATTGTCACTCAGAACCTCACATATAAGGGCAACAGATGGGATGATCATCGCTAAACCATGAGGTTGCTGTGAGAACAACATAAAATAATATATCAACAATAATAGCCCACATTTGGCCAGCACTTACCAGCGTGCCAGGCATCACTAAGGGCTTCGCAGGCATTATTTCAACCACTACAACCTTTTCATTATCCCTACTCATGTAGATGTCCCTACTTCTATAGATGAGAAAACTAAGGCTCAGAGAGGTTAAGCAACATAGCCAAAGATCACACAGCTTGTAAGTGGCAGAGCATGAATCTGAATCCAAGTGGTGACTACTTTACTGCTTTTCTGGGTACAGGATCCCAGCACATCCAAGCTGGAAGATGTCTTAAAGCACACCAAGTCCAGCCTGCTGTGGACTGCTGAGGAGCCTGAGCGCCCCACTCCCAAGCTGTGTTACAAATCAAATCTCCTTTTCACCTTGACCTGCATTGTAACTTCCCAAATGATTCTTTGCATCTGAAGGACTTCACCAGCCACATGGCATCCACAGAGCAAGTATGGTTCCCTTCAGAGGAGGGTATCAAGACCCAAAGAAGCTAAGTAATCTGCCCGGGACCACATAGCAGGTCTGAGGCTGAGCTGAAAGTCCAGCCTCCTCCTGCAGGCTCCTTGCTGCAAAGCCTTGTGTTACATGTTCTTGGTGGGGCTGGGGGCATTTGATGCTGGAGAGAGGGTAGTGTTTCTGAGACTGTGTGTCTCTAAAAGCATCTAGGTATTGATGCTTTGTGATCTAGGTTCTGATGAGACGTGGGCAATAGTTTCTTCTTCTCTCCCTGAGACCCAGCCCAATGTGGAGCTTTGCATCCAGTATGGCTGCATTCCTGCTGTGCCCATCCCAGTGCCAGCTACAGCCCGGGTGGCACATGAAGTGGCTCACACTGCTGGTTGCCTACTCATTATTCATTCAGATTTTTGTATCAACATGAAATCAGCATGCCCAGCCTCAAGTGATGAAATATCATGGGTCTAAACCCATCATGGTAATCCATTTCCCAGATGTGCTGGGATCCTGTTCCAAGAAAAGTAGTAAAGTAGTCACCACTTGGATTCAGATTCATGCTCTGCCACTTACAAGCTGTGTAACCTTTGGCTACGTTGCTTAACCTCTCTGAGCCTTAGTTTTCTCATCTATAGAAGTAGGGACATCTACATGAGTAGGGATAATGAAAAGGTTGTAGTGGTGGAAAGGTTGTAGTGGTTGAAATAATGCCTGCGAAGCCCTTAGTGATGGCTTGTGAGTTGCCGATTGATACAGTTTCAACAAGGTGGGAAGGAAGTAAATGGGAACTTCCAGGAAGGATTTTCCTCCCTGAATGAAGACACATATGAGAAAAGAGCCCTGGGCCCTCCCTCTCCCACTCCACCTTTCTTCCTACTGGTGTTGCTTTTAAGAAGGATATGATGCCTGGGACCAGGATGACTGCCTTGTGACCATGGGGCTACATCTGCTGAGGATGTCACAGCAGGAGAATAGAGAGAGCCTGGCCCCTCCTGACATTGTTGAGTTGCTGCACCATCCTTGGAACCACCTGCCTTGTCAACTAAGATCGTATATGTATGCACTGGTTATGCCATTATCTGTTTGATATTATGTTACTTGCAGCCAGTATGTTCTAACCAATAAAAGGGATAATAATAATAAAGGGACTGGGTGTGGTGGCTCATGTCTGTAATCCCAGCATGGAGGCTGAGGCGGGTAGATCACTTGAGGTCAGGAGTTCTAGACCACCCTAGCCAACATGACAAAACCATATCTCTACTAAAAATATAAAAATTAGCCAGGCACAGTGGCAGGCACCTGTAATCTCAGCTACTTAGGAGGCTGAGGCAGGAGAGTCACTTGAATCCAGGAGGTGGAGGTGAGAGTGAGCCGAAATTGCACCACTGCACTCCACCCTGGGTGACAGAGCAAGACTCTGTCTCGGTAATAATAATAATAATAGCAATAAAGGGATCTGCTTTATGAAGTCGACACTCTGATATCTGTTTACATAAAAGCTGAGGTTTGGAGAGGACACTGTGACTCAGGGCAGGCAGAGCAGGCCTACTCTGGGTACACCACCAGTGGGGGAACCCTGCTCTGCAAGGAGCAGTACCTCTGCTGCTGCTGTGCACTGAAGCTTAGATTAAAAAATGCTGCCTAGCACCACTAGCTCGCCTTTGAATTCTTTCCTGAGCAAAGCCAAGAACCTTCCTGGGCTAAGCCCCAATTTGGGGGGCTCACCTGCTCTGTGTCAACTGAATTTTCCCACTTTATACACCTCTCCCTAGCAAATAGAGAAAAAGGGATTTAGACCTGTTTCCATCAGGTTCTCAGGTCTGTGCGTCAAATCACCACACAGAGAGGGCTGGCCCCCACAGTAAGGATATCAGATAAAAAGCTGATTTCTCCTCTTCTCCAAGATCTCACTCTAAATTACCCTATTTTCAAGAATCCAGTGAACATCTATGTTGGAAAATGTCCTCTCAGACAGATGATGTGATTTGGAGTTGAAAAAAAAAGGAGCAATGAAAGGATTGGGTCTGTGAAGGATGAAATGAGTCCCGCCCATCAAAGCCTTGTGCTATCTCTAGGGACCCAGGACGGTACCTGGGAAGAAGCAGTGAAAAACAGCAGGAAGAACACATCTTCTACTCTCTGGTGTCTGGATCCTTCAAGGTTAGTTCAAGTGACCTTTCTTCCAGGAAGTCTGCCTGACTGTGCCAAGCAGACCTGGGCTCCCAGGTCATATGTTTGCACACTTGTTATAATGGGCAGATTTTTAGTTACTTATGGGCATATGTACCCCTTCTCATGACTGAGTGTGAGCTCCTGGAAGGCCAAAGTGTCTTAGGGCCAGCACAGTTCTGAGTATCAAGTAGGAGTAATGCAGGACAGGCCAGCTCCAGATTGAGGCTTAGCCCATGAGGGTTCTTGTCTTCATCCAGGAAAGAATTCAAGGGCAAGTGGGTGGTAGGATAGAAGAAAACAGCTTTATTGAAGCAGCAGTGTTACAGCTCGCATAGGCAGGGAGTAGCAGCTCATGGTGGTCCTGCAGTCGTATTTATACATACTTTTAATTGAATGTAGATTAAGGGGTGGTTGATGCAGAAATTTCTAGAAAAAGGGTACTTCTGGGTCATCGGGTCATTGCCATGGGAAGGGGTGGTAACTCCTGGGTGTTGCCATGGCAATGGTAAATTGACATGGCCCACTGGTGGGCATGCCTTATGAAAGATGCTTCTGCCTGGTCTCTGTCTTAGCTAGTTCTCAGTTTGGTCCACTGTCTCAGCCCTGCTTCTGGAGTCAAGTTCCACCTCCTACCTCAGGAGTGCAGGAAATACTTTCTTGATTTAATGTGACTTCATTTAGTGCTCACCACGCACTCCATCCAGACAGCTCCCCCAGGTTGGGTTCATCCTCGTTTGTGACACACACACCCAGGACTCAATACAAATCCTTGTCCACCAAAGGGAGCTTCTTCCACCAAAATGTAGGGTGTTTGTTATGGGGCATGCCAAGAAGCACAGTGGTCATGTAAACTTCGGGAACCCAAGACCTCAAACAGTCATCACAAAAGACAGCTGAGAAGCTTGGTCTTGGCTGAGGTCTGGGCGAGAGTGAGAGGCAGAGGGAGAGGCCTGTGGGGTGGCGAATCCCTGAAAGAATCCCAGCAGTGACCAAATGTGGGGACCTACGGGACAGCTGGGGCTGGCTTCAGAGAGCACCGGGCACCATAGAAATGGTAGCTTCACAGCTTCCTTCCCTGCTTCATCTAGCCAGGCACCACCAACTTAACCCAGGCCTGTGGAATGTTACAGAAGCTGGCAACGGCCTTTGCCCAGGGTCTTACCCTTCCCTGGAACACAATGGCTTGTGCTTGAACGGCTCAGGGTTTGTGATTCTTCAAGTAAGCCAAAGAATCAACAGCTTCCGGGGGCTGCCCTCAGCAGCTCCTCTCCACGGTTATTTTTAGTCACATTTAATT
This sequence comes from Plecturocebus donacophilus, assembly GCA_004027715.1. NCBI lineage: Eukaryota > Metazoa > Chordata > Mammalia > Primates > Pitheciidae > Plecturocebus > Plecturocebus donacophilus. The sequence continues at coordinate 43,395 of PVKP010011208.1, forward strand.
TGGCAGCAAGGAGCACTTTTGATTTCACAATGATTAGTTAGAGCTTGTGTGTGCGCTGTTTTTCTTCTTACCACCCGCCTGTCTCCCCCAAGGGGACTGGGTGTTGTTTTGACTTTTATGTGCTACAATAAAAACTTTCATTGTAGCAAAATGTTTGCTCGTCAAAATTAGCTTGGTTAATTCCAAAGAATTGTCTCATCTTGGCTCCACAGACACCGGGGATCTTTTTTACAAGAGGAATTGGCCACCAGCCAGCTATCTCCGGGACAATTCCTCTGCAGTGTTCATCCCCCTGGAATTTACCTTTAAAGAGGAAAGACCTGCCTGTGCTTTCCAAAGCGGAATGCGTCCCCGGGTGCGTGTGCTCTGCAGCAGGGCAGGGAAAGCCGGCTGGGAGTGTGGATTTGGTTGTGTTGATTTTAGAATCACAGACCTGAAAGAAGGCCCCACAAAGAGAAAGACACACGTGGGGCTGTACACAGACAGAGCTCACACAAGCACACACCCACAGGTGTCATGCTCATAGCACAAATAGACACATGCTCACAAACACACAGGCCCACCAGGGCAGGGCAGCTGGCTCTGCACACCCGGGAAGAGACGGACGCACACCCGTGAGCTCCATGCCAGTCCAAGTAGGAATGCATGAGCCACCTCTCCTGTGTTTGCAGGGCTCAGCAGGTGGGCTCAGCCTCACCCTGCTGAGACGCACCCACGTCGGCAAGAGTGGAGGGCACCACCTCCAAACAGTCTTTCTTCCGGGTCCTCGGCTCAATGCTCTTTGCATGACCACTGCTCGAGGAAACTGGCACTTCCGAGCCCGAACCCAGGCCAAGCTGAGCCCTCTGGCAGCTCTCCCCTCTGCCACCACCACTCCCCCACCACAAGCTGAGATTGTTGTTAAACAAGAAGGACCTGCTCATCTTGAGGATGCAAAGTGAATGAGACTGCGTCTCTGCCTTCAAGAAGGCAAGCTGGACTTGGCCTCAGGCCCCAGCTGGGTAGAGGGCCGAGAGCAAGCTGTGGATAGAGTCCTGTGGATGGCTTCCTTTGCCCAGCTGTGTGGCCTTGAGTAACTCACTTGCCCTCTCTGAGCCTCAGATTCCGTCATTGTCAAATAGAGATTCTCCACTGCAGAGCCAGGAGGGTCGAATGAGTAAATGTCCATCTCTGAAAACCGAGTGTCTGGGCCCTGGTGGCTGGAGAGAGAAGGGGACTGCATCGTGGGGGAGGGAAGGATGAGAGAAGGAGGCTAGTGTTCCCAGTCCTGAAGGAAGGAAGCTCATAGACGCCCATGACAATCGGCAGACCAACATTGAGTGGAGTCTTTGCACAAACCGCTGGGGAGGCTGGGAGGGAGCTTCTCACGCAGCCGGGATAGAGGAACAGGCGAGAACCGCGTGGAGCTGGGAAGCTGTCTGCTCTGCCTCTGCGTGGCTGGGACACGAACGGATTGGGGCAGACACCACTGCAAGACAGACTCGCTGGTAACAGTGCTCCACCTCCCCCCTCTGCCTCTCACACCCTGCCACCACTCTCCCTACTTGGAGAAAAGGAGCAGCCAATATCTAAAGGGGAAATTGGCCTCCGGGCCATGTACGCATTTCCTAAATTTTTATCTGCCCACCTTGCGCCAGGCACTGCAGATACAGCAGAGTACAAAAGAGAGCTCATGCCCTCTGGGCACTGGTAGGGAAGAGAAGCAACCAAGGGCTGCACAGTGCCAAGGTGCCGAAGAGGAAACGCAGGGCCCACCCCATGGGGTGATGGCAAGTGGTGAGGGGACAGGGCCATCACGCAGGAGGGCTGGAGCCACCAAAGGGACTGGGGACAGGAAGGCTGTGAGTGGGAGCCGAGGGGGTGTCTGGGAAAGGCAATTTCAAGCCCGACGATCAGAGCTGCTGAAGCTCCGAGGCAGGGCACGCTGGGCAGGCGCTAGGAGGTCGGTGTGCGGCGCTGAGAGTGGGGAGGAGGATGGAGTGGGGGCGGTGGGCCTGGAGAAGTAGCCGGAGGCCAGGTCTTGTAAGGCTTCGTGGACACGGTGAGGGCTTTCGAGGAAGCCTTCATGTCTAAGCCATCAGAAGCAGCCTGGCAGCAGCCTGCGGAGACTCTGGCCCACTCTTCAGTTGCTGGTGCTCTTCATTCTAGACGTTTCCGTGACCAGAACTTTCAGTTCCCCGGCTTAGAGAATAAGCCCTCCTTCTTAGTCCCCGTTAGAGAAGGGACTTGCAGAAGCTGCTGAGAAACTTCCTTCCCTGCTGTGTGCCAGCCAGGGTTGAGGACTGCCACAAGGACCTGGCCTCAGGATCCAGCTGGGTAGAGGACCGAGAGCAAGCTGTGGATGGAGTCCTGTGGATGGCTTCCTTTGCCCAGCTGTGTGGCCTTGAGTAAACTCACTTGCCCTCTCTGAGCCTCAGATTCCGTCATTGTCAAATAGAAATTCTCCACTACAGAGTCACGAGGGTCGAAGGAGCAGTGGAAGTCATTGTGTGATGTGAGAATCCTGCACATCTGGAAGTTTTTACTTTAAAATTGTGTCTCCCCTGCAGGCTCAGGACGGGATGCTGGCTGCCGTGGAGGGAAAGCAGAGGCTTCTCTGGTGAGGGACCCATGCCTCCCTCCCCTGCCCCACCCCCCATTCCCCCTGCTCTACAGCCAGGTGGCTTCAACTAAAGGCTGAGGCCCACTTCGAGGCTATGCACAGCCCTCTGGTATCCCATTTCTCACCGTGATTTCTGCCCAGGTGTGGGTTTCTTGCTCCTTTCAGGCCCAGAGCCGTAGCCCGAAGAGCAAACCAGCTGTGCTTGCTGAGAGGCAGCTGGAAGAGCGCTGAGGGTCCCAGCCCGTGGTCAGGATTCAGAATGGGAGGATGTGGCCACCAGGGTTCTTCCCATGTCCCCCAGTCACCCACAGCCTGACTGCAGCTTTGGGTCAGGCTTCCTCTTTGCATTCCTTAGTTACTTTTTTTAAAAGTCAATGATTCTTAAGATTGATGATGCTACATCACCTCATTTTTAGATCCTAAGGATGCGTATCAATGGGTAAAATTCAAAAAATATGAGGAGATGATGAGGGAATAACTAATAAAGAGAATCAAGGAATTCTGCAGACCTAAAATATATTACCCTTCGAACAGAGAAGACATTTCGGGAGAGTGAGTGAGAGTGGAGGGACAGTAACACCTGGGGGTAGCTGGGCACATGAGCAGGGAAATCTGCTGCTAGAGAGTGCTAGGGAGTGGGGCAGGGGCCCGCCAGGCTCTGGGCGCCGAGCCTGGTACCTTTCAGACTCCTGCCTCCACTCCGGCCGCCGCTGAGCTCCAGCTGATGCTTCTCCACTGATCCCAATACAAGATAAAGGGGACCCCATCTCTGCCTTCGAGAAGCTCAGCGTCCCTCTCTGAAAACCGAGTGTCTGTGCCCCAGTGGCTGAAGAAAGAGGACTGCATCATGACAGCGGTAGGCTGGCGTTCCCAACCCCTGAAGGATTTGAAGTTCTTATCTCATAACCAGGTCCTTCAGGGCCCTGTGGATGAGCCTCTGGAAAAGCACCTGCCTCCATGTTTTCTCCTCTTAATTATTTACTGAGCAGTTATGTGCCAGACGGTATGCCAAGTGCTTTATATATATTAATTCATTTAATGCTCCCAATAATTCTGTGAGGTAGGCGTTATTGTGTATGTGTCTCTATTGGACAGGTGAGGGAGATGGAGCACAGAGAGGTGAAGTAACTGGTTCAAGGTCACACAGCTATTAGACACTAGAACCACACTAGACACGGCAGTCAGGGTGGGAGGCTGCACTTTCACCCACCGTGGTAATGGCTTCTCTAACAGGGACGACATGGTTAGCACAGGTCACCACAAAGTGTCAGCGTTGGCAACCCTTCTAACATGCCTAGTGCTCTGTTTTACACGTGAGAAGTTAAGCTGCTAGTATAATAATCATTAATATTCATCGATTAATTTGTAGGTGCCAAGAACTGTTCAAAACACTTGATGTACTTTAACTAACTTGATCCTCACAACAATTCCATGGAGCGGACCCTATTATTACCTCTGTTTTACAAAGGAAGAAACTGAGGCACAGAGAGGCTAAGCATCTTTATTAGTCAGAGTTTTCCAGAGAAACACACAACCAATAGGATAGACCGATTGATAAATTGATTGATTGACTGACTCTAGGAACTGGCTCACGCAATGACAGAAGCTAAGAAGTCCCAAGAGCTGCCACCTGCAAGCTGGAGAACTGAAAGGCTGGTGGTATAATTCAGTCTGAGTCAAGTTCAAAGGCCTAAGACGGGCAGGTGGGGTGGGGATTGGGGCTAAGTACTTTTCCGAGGCCCGAGGCCTGAGAACCGGGAGTTCCAATGTCCACAGGCAGGAGAAGATGAATGTCCGAACTCAAGGAGAAAGTAAATTCTCCCTTTGCTCTGCCTTTTCATTCTATCCAGGCCCTCAGAGGACTGGATGATGCCCACCTGCGCTGATGCCCACCTCACTTGATTGATTCAAATGCCAATCTCTACCAGAAACACCCTCCCAGATACATGTGGAAGTAGTTTTACCAGCGATCTAGGCATTTCTTAGCCCAGTCAAGCTGACATATAAAATCAACCATCACAGGACCTGGGTGATTCCCCAGGTGATCACTGGCAAAGCTGCAGTTTGAACCCAGGCAGTCTGGCTGGAGAAGCTGTGTTCACAGCCACTGCACTCCACTGCCTTTAAACGTGAAAAGTTAGGGAAGGGAAGAGCCATGGCTCAAAGCCACGTCTGTAGACCACCTGTGCCTGAGCTTAGCCATTGTGCCCTAATAGCTGCTCTGCCCTATCTGTGACACTTTTCCAGGTTAGGGATTCCAAGCAGAACCCCAAGCCTCTAGTTCCTCACCTGCCAAGGTGGGGAGTCCATTCTTCCTGGCCTTCTCTTCCTCCAAACAGGCTAGACGCCTTTCAGGGTTCCTCCCACCTGCCTTGCTTGCCTGGGCCTGGCCTGCCCTGGAGCTTCCCTGCCCTCCCAGCCTTCTGATCAGATGTGAGCTCCTGCCAGACCCCTCTGGGTTGTAAACCTCTGACCATGCAGCCATCCATACTTCATTCTGGGGAGTTCTGGACCCTTTCACAGGTTTGTGCCCATAGACAGAATCCAAGCTCTCTTTTCTTGGTCTGGTTTTGCACTCAGATTTCCTAAAATCAGGAGCCCTTGTCTACTGACAAGGGTCTGGCTCTCCTTCTCTTTGGAAGCTTCTAGGCCACTTTTTCCTCTGCATCACCCATGCTTCACTTCACCCACCACTTTCTCCTATGGTCACATAATTGTGCTGAACCATGGTGCCCTGGTCACTCCCCACCCTCCTCAGCGAAGCTGTGGGTGGCACCAAGTCTACCGGGAGAGAGGCCATGTTAAATGGAAGCAGCTGTTGCAGCTGCTGCCTGTGTGTCATCCTGCACAGCTGGACCCAGGTTGGCCTGACCCAGAGTGGCACTGTGGCTTAGCTGCACTTGATGGCAGAGTCAGACAAGAAGAGGTTCCCCAAGCATCCTCTAGAGGCAGCACAAAAAAGGGGTCAGACGAATGGCACTCTCCAGGCCTCCTTCGGGTCCATGACCTTGGGCAGCTGACCTAATAATCCACATCCCAGCTTCGCCCTCTGAAAAATGGGGGACATGGTAAACACCTCCAGGGCAGCTGTGAAGAGTGAGTCCTAACTGCAAAGGACTCTTGGAATCTCTTTTGGCTCCACCAGCTAAGGATGTTGTGAAAACCAGGGAGGGAGTATGTACTTAGGCTGCATAAAGTGGGCATCACATTTCCTGAAAAAACAAGACAAGCGGTCACTTTGTCATGTGCGGCACTCTTAAAGAGGAAGCTCTAGCTTCATCCAAAATACCTTCTGTGCAGGAGTAGGGTGCCACTGCAGGGCCCGCCTGGAGTGAAGCACTGTCTTGTCTAGGCATCTCATTTGAAAAGAAATGCGTCCTGTCTTAGGAAAGGCAGAAACACAGCATGGTGGCATCTACGTGGGAGGGAGGCCTGGGGCTGAAAGGGTAAGGCACAAAGGGAGGCCAAGCTCAGCCTGAAAGACAAACCTCACCAACTCCCACGGTGGCTGAGGGTCAGCTTGGGGTGGCCACACACCTTGGCAGAGTAACAGTTCCTCATCCTTCACATGGGCAGTACTTGACTGTTCACAAAGCCTCTTCTGACCTATGTACTCCTCAGACCTCACAACCCTGGGAGATAGCTTTATTTCGGCCCACTTCACAGATGAATCAACTCAGGACCAGACACACTGACTCCCCTGATGTCAACAGTGTGTTAGGGGCAGATCCAGGGTTTGGATCCAGCTCTGACTCCGAGCCCAGTGCTCTGCCCCCTGCACTGCTCACTACCTGGACCCACCAAGAAGAAGCCGTGTGCAGCTGCCCAATCCCAGTGCCACCACATCTCCTACGGGGAAAACTTGAGGGAGTTCAAAGGCTGTAGGCCGGTAACCACGTGTCTACACCACGAGTTGTGAGGATTCTCCAGGTACAGTTAAAAGCCTACTTCTCTGGGAAAATGCTGGGTGCCATCAAGAGAAATAAAGAATGCAGCGAGTGATCCAGCTTCAGCTACCTTCTTCTCCCTCTGTCTTTCCTTTAGGGAGACCTCAGTTGCCAAGAAAAAAGCAATGAATGAACACCTTATAAGATGGTAGATTGCCCCAGCCTGTCAGGAACACACTGGCAGAGCCCGTAATGAAGTCAGCTAAGTCACTAGAAAGGAGACAGGGACACAGAAGACTGCCAGCCTCACCCCAATCGGATCCTCCTGGGCTCATGGGAACGGTCACCTCCGTCTTCCTCCCTCCTTTCTGTATCTCTGGCCTATGCTGAACCTCCTACAGCAGAACCTATACCCCACACCCTATCTATTCCAGACATCCTACAGCAGAAGCCCCAGAGGCTGGGGGCCGGCATGCTGTGTCTAGGGTATGGGGACCGAAGGACAGGTAAGACCACCACAGAGTGACCTGCTCCCTAGTCCTGGAGAAAGCAGCAGTGCCTCCAGAGGGCAGGACTGATGTTGGGACAGAAGGAGGTGACTGGCCAAGCACTATGACTTGACATCTTCCGAGCGACAGTGGCTCCTATGAGTTCCCTGTGTTGTGGGTCTGTCTGTGGCCATCTGTAAGGGGAGGGTATTTGTCTCTAGGAGCTGCACAGCTTCGGGATCCATGTGATCTTTGTAAGGCAAAAGAGGAGAATCCTCCCCTTCAGGTCAAAGGCCTTGCCTTGCCAGTGAAACCCGGATGGACAAATCCAGTACTGGCCAGTGCACAGTGGAGAGGGCAGCCGCTGTGCTGCAGGGCTTAGTGATGTCGTGTGTATGCCCACACATACAGGCTGTCCAGGGAAGCCCTGAAGTGTGTCAAGGAATGGGGCTATGTGTGTCTTGTTCTTCCCCCGGTGCCTACTACAGTGCATGGGAAGGATTCGGCTGCACCATTGCCTAGCTGTGTGACTCTGGGCAAGTTACTTACCCTCTCTGCGCTTCAGATTCCTCTTCTGTAGAATGGAGCTGGCTCTGGGGTTTTGGGGAGGATTTGATGAGCCAGTGAGATGGCCCAGTATGCTTTCCTTACCACTGTCCCTTGTGCCCACAGAGCATCAGGAAACACAAAGCCTGGCACCTGGGGTCCCCCTGGGAGAGAAGGGAATTTTGATCCTAGAAACCAGAACCATCATCAAAAGTGAAAGCTAAAGGCATGGGAAACCTGAAACCTGGAGAATGCTGTTTACTGAGAACATTTCACCAAAGTCATCATTGTTTTCTCTGAGAAGCAGTTCTCTAAAGGGCCCTTGAAATTCCTTACCAAGAAATACTCCAAGAAGAACAATCACTGCAACTTCCTTGGAGAGGTACCTCAAACAAGGAGATGCACAAGCCGCTTTCCATCTAATGCGGAGAGGTGAAGGTGGGTCTGGGGCAGAGGACTGAGTTGAGTCCTGCTGGAGAGCTTGGCTTTGAAAACGCAGGACTGAAGACACTGAAACATCTATGTATAAACAGCTTTTACCTTGTGGGTGTAGAAAAGTACTGTTCTCTGTCGAAAAGGAAAATAAACCTAGCACAGAAGTATTTTACCTAACACATACTAAGTGTTAGGTAAACGTCATGTATAATCATAATTATTTGTGCATTTAAAATATTACTATTAATTATAGATGTATACATATTTATATATAATATAAATAATATGTGTATTTATAACAACAATACTATTGTCACTCAATAAAAAATAAATGCTGCTATCTGGAAGAGTGGGAGAAACAATCAGGCCACCTGGAAATGTATTATTTTAGACCAGAGAGTCAGTGCTCAGAGCAGAAATTGGGCAAGATGAGACGGACTAAGGTGGTACAGACAGTCAGGCTGGAGCTGGGAGAAGGCGTGTCTGCTGTCCACCGCACTCTAGCCCTGCCCCAGGGCCACAGCCTGCAAAGGGATCAGCACCCTCAACCCCCGCGCAGTGGTGTCTCCGGGCCAAGGAGACTGCTGCTGGCCTCACTGGCACCTTCCTCCGCCCTTACTCAGGGAGACTCTGCAGGTTAATCTGTGTCAGCTCAGCCCTGCAGCCACACCAGCTGCTGTTCCACCCTCCGGGGACCTCACCACGACCAGAGCTGGCAGACCACCCCAGAAGGTTCCCCTTACCCTTCACTTACAGATGGGGCAGGGTCTTGTCTAGGCCCCCCCCAACTTACAAGGGGTAGCAGCCCAAAGGGCCATGGGATCCAGGGACAGTCCTATCCAAAGATGCCACAGGGGACTTAGTGGCTACTCTCCTGAACTAGGCAAACGTAGTCCCAAACTCCCTCTCCCTGGATGGACACTATCAGGTTGTAATGAAGAAGAACATTACGGTTTGAGAGGCCATTTTGCTCTTCTCCTGGACACCAGGGGACTGGGGAAAGCACAGACAGGAGTGTTCAAAATCTATTTTATTTGTATTCTTAGCAGCGGGCCAACAGACCCAGCCCCCACTGGGTTTGAAGCAGGGCAGCTCACTCGCTGGCTGCTTGTGTTTGGGAGGTCCACTGAGCTCTCTGGGCCTCAGTCATCTCCTCTGTAAAATGGGAGCAATTGGGAGCCACTTCCTACATCAGCCTGTGGAGGTCAAGTGAGGTTAGGCTTGTAACAAGGCGCTCGGCACAGACGCCCAGGGATGGCTGCAGGGGGCAGCCGCTGTAACTCCACTGACGTGGAGAAACGCCAGAAAGAATATTCACCAAAATGTAAAGGAGGGGCAGGGAGGCTATCGCCGAGGGACAGGATTTCAGTGACTTTCATTCCTCATTCCTTTCCTTTTTTTTTTGGCTTATCTGAATTTCCCAAATCTTCCACAATGTTCCTGAATTCATTGTGTCATTTGAAAACGATAATAAGGGAAAAACAAGCACTAAGCCCTGCTGTGCTGTGTGGCCGCCTCCAGGCTGGGGGAAGGGAGCCCAGGGCAGTGGCAAAGCCCAGGACCAGCGCCCCAGGCTCGGGGGAAGGCGACGCCCCTCCCCGGGGCCGGGCGGACCCCCCACTCCAGCCTCACTCGCTCCGGCTGCGCCTAGCTCAGACAATGCGAACACACAATCATTCATTATAACTCAATTACAGTGATTAAAGCTGGTGGCATGCAGAGGCAGGAGGGAGTGTTGCCAACAAAATTTACACTCCGTGTCATCAGCGAGAGATAACAGCAGCTGACGCGGCCGATCGCCTCCCCTGCCATCTGCTCAGTGCGGGGGCCGCCCGAGGGGCGAGGGCCGCTGCGCGCTAATGGTGGACGGCGGAGCAGAGAGCTGCGGAGATGGGCTGCCTCGGGCTGGGACCGGGATGGCGGCAGCGCTGGCGAGGGAAGCCCGCCGCGACCCCTCCCTGCAGACTTGGCCGCCCCGACTGGACATCTGGAATAGGGGTGTGGGGAGGCCAAGGTGCCACTGTTCTGGGTTGGGCCCACCACAGCAGAGGTTGGGATTCTGACGTCTGGTTTTCATCTCCCTGTTTCGGAGAAGGAAACTGAGGCACAGATGCACAATGGATCACACCCAGCAAGCCTGGGGCACAGCCAAAACACAGGCCTGCTCTGGCTCTCCTGGGAATAGTGCAGAGAAGGAGGTAGGGAGCTGAGGCCACCCTGGACTACAGGGAGAGGGAAGGGGCCAGAGTGAGGCCTGAGACCCTAGGGGCCCAGAAGGCAACAAGGCTGGTGACAGGAGGGCCCACGGGGCAATGCGAGGCGCGCTAGGCACAGAGCAGGGCTGCTGGGGGAGAGTCGTGGGTGGGGGAGAGATGGCTGGCAGCAGGCCTGACGCAGGTGGGCTCTGGCCACAGGGACCAAGGGAGACTCAGGGGGCAGGTGGAGGCAGAAGCCCACAGCTGAGGTCTGTGCTACCACAAGGTAGAGGGCTGGGGAGGGCGAGCTGCCTTTCAAGGGACAGCAATAACGTAGGCCATCCCAGAACACCACAGGAAACAGGGCACCTGTGCAATGGACCTGCGGATGTGGTTGCTCCCCCATCTGGGAGAGTTTCCCTTCTGAGCCCTGTTGAGGAGCAGTGGGGGTGGGAAGGGTGGGATACGGGAGGTGAAGGATGGGTTCAGTCCCCTCTTTCCCTGGTTATGCACTGGGTACATTTTTCTGGCTGTGCCATCCTCTGAGGCCACTGTCACTGTGCTAGTATCCATGCTGCGGGCTGCCTGACGCCCTCCTCTCTGCCTCGCCCTGGCTGATGCCACAGTAGAGCTTGTTTTCCAGTGGTGGATTTCCACCCCGAGTCTCCTTGTTAAACTGTCGGAGGCTCTTTGGTTTCCCCAGAGTCCATCTCAGCCCTCAGTGTTCTCCTGTCACCCTCACCCTCCCTCGGGAACCTTTGCACATGCCACACTGCCCCGACTCCATGGCCTTCCTCATTTCCCCTCGTCCTTCAGAGCCCAGCTCAGACCTCACCTTTTCCAGGAAGCCATCCTGGCCCTGAGGTCCAGTGGGTGACTGGTCTTTGGGTTCCCATGCCCCTGTGCCATGAGCGCTGGTCATGGAATATTGGGGTCATCTGGGGATGGGGCCGTTCCCCAAACCCAACTTTGGCAGTAGCTTGGGGGCAGGGGCTGGGTCCTGTTCATCTCCGAAGTCTGGGGCCCAAACTGAGTGGGTCTCTGGAAATGTTTATTGATCGGATAGAGGCCGAATGAGTGTGTGCCAGGGTGGCCAGACAGGACCTAACACACACAATGACTGCCTCATGAGGACTGGCTCAGAAGAGTGCAGAACACAGCCCACAAACAGGGGCAGAGATCAGTGTTCTTAGAGTGAAGAGCAAGGGCAGGAAGCTCAAGGGACAGGAGCCACCCTCCTGCCAGCTCGGGCCTCTCCCCACATCCATTCGGAGTCCCTCAGGTCCTGCCCATATGACCCAAGTGTGCGCTCACCAGCTCTCCCTCCCCAGGTTGCTCAGAATGGGCGCTGGGAGCTGCTGACTGTGGAGGCTGGAGGAAAGAGGGAAGCGGGGGCTGTGGCCTTCTCTCTCCCCCTGCAATCACAGGTCAGGCCACCTAGAGACTAGGACATAGCCAGCTGGGGACATTTGGTTACAGCATAGAAAGAATGAGATCCAGGCAGGACCATATGGCCCTGCCCAAGCTGCACAATCCCCGGAATTCCCCAAGAAGAACTGAAAGAGGAAGCTAGGGAGGGGTGGTGGAGGCTGGGAATGGGGTGGGGAGCTCTGCAACACAGCAACACTCAAGAGTCAAGAATCAGGGGTTTCGTTTCAGTCCTGACTCGAGGTTGTGTGAAGTTACCCATTCCTTCGTTCTGCACGTGGTACAAGGCACCTGGGATACCAGGGGAACTGAGCCTGACAGGGGTCCTGCTTCCATGAAACTTTTTATTCCAAGTCACTGTGCCCTCTGGGCCTCAGTTTCCCCATCTGTAACAAAGATATTGGACTAGATCTGGCTTTCCCAAGCTGTAGCATGGAGGAGGGTTTTGTAAGAAAGATGACAAGGCATCGAAAACCATGGGTTGCATGAGAATTTTCTCAATTCTCATTCGATCATTTCTGATTTGGACAAGGAGCAAATTTCAGCTGGGTGCGAATGGGACCAACACAGGTCTCAAACACTGGGCCATCTCCCTTCTTAACAAGGAAGGGGTGAGAAGAACTTGAGGCACAACTACTTAGAATTATTTTCATTGCATTTACAAGTATGCAATTTAAGGTAAGGAATATTGGTTTTTTATTGAGGATAATATATAAAGTTTCCTTTTACAATACTTAGTTTTAGACTTTAAAAAGTGAACTTATTTTTTTTTAACCTATCAGGTAAATCACGGGCTGGTGGGTTCTAGACCAAGGTAAATATCATTAGATGACTGTGATTCTTTGATTGAGTAGATCTAGGTAGCTCTGCCCATGTCCGTGGGCAGGCTTAGAGACCTGAACACCTGCGCCTCCTGGAACTGAGCCAGCAGGACCAGAGGAGGGTGCTCACACTGATAGAAAGGTGATGGTGAGTCAAGTAGCAGTCTTGGGTAACATCTGTCCTTTGGGCTTCCCGGAGACTTAGGGAGTGTGTCCCCAAACAAGCTTGAATGCAAATTACTTTCGTTGACAAACAAGCTGATCTACATAGTGCATGCACAGCAGTTGGCAGCAGTTTCCAAAGAGTGCCTTGCACAGAGGGATGGCCTCTCTGTGCAGTGTTCAGCAAAGTGATTCAGTACTGAGGGCTTTTTCCCTGCTCCCTTCCTCCCTCTCTCCACCTGCTGACCCTCCTGGGAGACACTAGAGGGTCTCTAAGGAGTAGCTTCAGCCCTAGCACAAGGAATGTAGAAACTCTTCAGGCCCATCTGAGGACAAATTAGCTCAGAACTGCAGAGAGAGGCAAGCAGTTCAGGGACTGGCATGTCTAAAATGCCCTTTCCTCTCTAAACCTACAACTTTGATGCACCCTTAAACACCTAGTCAAATGTGATCTCCTCTGGAAAGCCTTCATGAATACTTCCCCTTTTTGACCCTTCTGAGAGTTGCCTCTTTCCCCCTGATGAGGACCCCCACAATAGGCTGTCCAGGCCACTAATTATTAATTAGTAGAATTTGTTTTTCCCACTAACAAGTGCATTATGTGTGGGTATAGTTCACTCATCTCTGTATTTCATGCCTCTAACCTCCAACAATGGGTCTGTTCTGTCTATATTTATCAAATTAATGCATGGGTGTATAGGTTGATATGTTTGGCTTACAAAACTGAACTAATTTTCAGATTCTATTCACTCTACTTCTCCTTTTAAGAAAAGGAAACTTTTCATTGAAAGCATTGTTTTGGGCATTCAGTAACTATTTGCCACACACTTATCAGATGACAGGTACTCTGTTAGGAACTGGGAATAGAGAAGTGAACCAAACTTGATCTCTGCCCTCAGGAAATTCACTGTTGGGTGGTTGGAAAAATAAGGCAAGTAGCAAATGAATAACAATAAGGGAAAGATTTGAAATTCATCTTCACTTAGATGTAAACCACTCAGAATTTAATTTACTTAGAAAGGGGATACAGATAGAAGATCAATGAGGTTAAGCAAAAAAACTTGTAACCCTAAATTTGAATTAGAAGCCTCAGTAGACTTCATAATGTTAACAAATATATAAAAGTATACAAATACACACACACATACACACACACACACACACACAAGCACACACACACACACACACACACACACACTTCTTAGCTCTGCTACTGAAAAGGCCTAGAAACAATGATCATTCCATTAGCATCAAGCACCCCAAACACCCAGATTATGGTCTCTAAATACCACTTTCCACTAATAGGAACCAAGGTTCATTGGAAAAATGGCCAACTCTACATCCAGGCTGGAAAATGTACGAGATGAGCCAGGAACATTATATTTCACCAGAAAGCATGGAAGCTCTTAAAGACTAGTATGGTCGGTCGTATTAAAAAGACTCAGGAGGCATCTTCAAGAGGATCCTCAAAGAGGATGATTTCAGAAGCAACAAGGATAACTCCACTTGACTCAAACATATCAGATATGTTTAAATTCACACATTCATAATGTTTTAAAAAAGAATACCTCATTGGTCAATTGTTGAGGATACTAAAGAATTAACTTATTATATTGAAAATTGGCAAATAAAGCAAATGAACCAAACATTCATCTTGCTTTCCTGTATGAACTGTTCTTCAAGGTAACCGAATGGTTGGTGAGGGGCAGTTTTTCTTTATAGCAATATTTAAGGGAATGATGTAATTGGAATATCATCCCTTTGTAGCCCCTAATGAACTGATGACTCTACACAATGATCATCAGTGACTGCTAACATACAAAAGGAGAAACATCCAGCTACTATCTGTCTCCCAGTGAATCGATGATGTATTCTTGCCTCCCTCCAAAATCAAGCCTGGATTTAATCAGGTTCCAAGATCTAATGACAATTTAGCAATCAGCAAAATTCAGGATGTGTGAAGCTCTAAGGACAAATTTGTTTTTTTTTTCCAGTTAATAAATATGTGTGTGTATGTGTATGAGAGAGAGAATGAAATCGAAGGAGGAATCTAAAAGACATATCAATTGTACTTGCTCTGTGTGGATCTTATTTGGATTCTAATTCAAATAAATATATTTTGTAAAAAAAAAAATTTATGAGACAACTGGGGATTGTTGAATACAGATGGGATATTTGATGATGTAAGAAGGTATTTTTTAGTTATAGTGGTATATGGGTTATAATTTCAAAACAGGTCTTACCTTTTGAAAATAGTAAAATGTGTACTAAGTTAAAGATGAAATGTCTGGAATTTGCTGCATAATACTCCAGTGGTGGTGACAGATGGAGATGGGTGGGGTGTAGATAAAAATAGATTATCCCTGTGTTGATAACTGTTGAAGCTGGTTGATGGGTACATGGAGATTCATTATTCTGTTCTCTCTACTTCTGTATCTGTTTGGCATTTTTCATAATGAAAAGCTAAACAAGTCTAATTCATGCTGTCTCTGAATGAGAGCACTGCCCCTGTCTACTAGTAAGAGCATTAAAATCCCAAGCTGGAGAGAACCCAGGGATTGATTATTCACCTGCCTTCAAGCATCACATAAAAGATGAAAAGATCAAGGATGGGAGAGATCCCGTGACATGACTAAGGTGATGCAGTGAGCCCGGGGCTTTGCTCTCTGCCACTGGGCATGGGCACCCCCACCCCAGGCCCCCTTTGATTCACCAGAAACTATAATGGGGGCAAGTTCTTAAGTCTTGACCTTTCTGGCTTTTAAAAGAAATATTTAATTATAAAATATTTCAAACATGTCACAAAGAAAGGAAAAAAACAACACTTCTAAAGCCACCACACAGATTTTAAAATGTGAACATTTTAACATTCTCTACAGAGTTTCTAAAAAGTAATAAAATGTGATAGGTATAGCTGAACTCCCACTGACCCTTACCTTCCTTCCCTCCCCACAGATAACCATCATCATGGTGATGTAGGGTGTTCTTTCTACTCATATATATATATATATATATGCTTAAATATAGAATTGTTTTGTGGATTTCTATTTTATATAAATAGTATCATATCATGTATTTCCTTCCACAACTTGCTCTTTTCACACAACATTGTGTTTTTGAGATTTATCCAAACTGATACAGAAAGATCTAGCTTATGCATTTTAATGCCTGTGTACAATTTTATTATAGGAAAATGCATAGATTTTTAAAAATCCATTCCCCTCTTAATGGGCAGGTTGTTCCAATTATTTTTGCTCAAACAAGGAGGCAGTGAAGATTCTGTACATATCTCTTCATGGAGTTAATGAAGAGTTTCTCCAGGGTACATACCTGGAAGTAGATTTACTGGGTCACAGGGTTGTGCTGCTTCTCCTTCATAATTGCCAAATTGCTTGGCAAGAGTAACCTATTAGTAATGATAATAGTTGTTTGGCAATCACAGAGTGGTTAAACCAATTTATGTTCCCATAGTGTTTGACAATACTAGTCATTCACCATCCTTGTGGAAGCTTCATATGATCAAACTTGAAAACTAGCCAATCTAATGGGAATGGGTCATTCCATTTCATTTTGTTTTGTAAATTTACATTTCCCTGATAGCTGGTGAGATGAGGCATTTTCACGTGTTTATTGACCATTCCTGCTTCCTCTTCTGCGAATCACCTGTTTCTGTCCTCTACCCATTTTCCTCCTGGGTTGTTGGCTTTCAATGTACCGATTTAGAATAATTCATTATATATTCCAGATACCCTTTTTGTTGGTCAGTTATAGGTATTGCGCTTATGTTTTTTCATGTTTTGTTACTTTATAGTATCTCTTGTTGTATAGCTATTTTAAAATTTAATGTCATCAAATTGATCTCTCTTTATTTCACTATAGCTTTTGCTTATTGTCTTGTTCAATAATTTTTTTCATTCTCTGGGTCCTAAGGTTGTTCTCCAATATTCTGTACTAAAAGCTTAAAAACTTTAATCCTTCGGGAATTTATTTTTGTGTACTGTGTGAGGTAGGGATCCATTTTCCCACCATGAGGATGGTCTGTTGTTCCAGAACATTTTGCTGAATAGTGCTTTTCTCTACTGATGCATGATGCCATCTATGTGATAGTCATATTATAGCCTACATGGAGGTCTACTTATGGACTCTGTATTCAGTTCCATTGGTCTATTTGTCTACACATGCAGCAAGAGCACACTTTCCTGCTTACTGTAGCTATAAAGTAGTCTTGATATCTGGCAGGCCAAGTCCTCCTCCCTTATTTCTTTTCAAAATTATATTTGCTATTCTTGGTCCCTTATTCTTCACATAAATTTAAGTATCAGATTATCAAATTACACATAAAACATTTCATTTGGATTTGTTTAACATTTTATTTATAAAGAGTTGTAAAACACACCTTCTTAAATTAAAAAGCTCATAAATGACTTTCTCATAAATGACTATGGCATAGTTTGTGATCTACAGAGGTCTTTTTAAATGTAAATCTTCAATAAAATTTTGTATTTTTATCCTTAAATATCTTATGTAGTTTTACTTGGATTGACTCACATGTAGCTTTGATTGCTATTATAAATGCATTTTTCTTTACATTTTCTAATTGGTTACTGCTTATGAATGGGAATGTTATTGAAATGAATTTTGACCTTGGATCCAGCAACTTGACTAAACTCCCTTACTAAACATTTTTATATTCTCTATATATCTAGTCTTCTCATCTGGAAATAATTACAATTTTGTTTCTTTCACTTCAATCATGATACTTTTATTTATCCTTTTATTTTTTATTTTGTCCTATTACATTGGCTAGACCCTCCAGTACAATGTTGAATAGAGACAGTACAAATGAATATTCTCGTGGGTGTTTTTAAGAGACAGGATCTTGCACCCTTGACCAGGCTAGTCTTGAACTCCTGGGCTCAGGTGATCCTTCTGCCTCAGACTCCCAAGTAGCTAAGACAAGAGGTACACACCACTGTCCTGGCTTATTGTTTGTTTTTTATGACTTTAATATGATGCTTCTGAAACTTTGCTATTATTTATTATTTGGCTGCAGGTCTGACATAGCTCTCCATTGTCAGATTAAAGTTTTCTTTGATTCCTGGTTTGTAACCTTAAGAAAGTCATGAATAGGGTTAAATTTTGTAAAATGCTCTATGTGCTTCTTTTTATTGGTAAAACTTTCTAAGAAAATAATTTGTGCTCTCCAATATTTGCTTGTAGGTTTCTATGTCTCAAGCTTGTTAATTATGTTGTTCATATCTTTTATAACCTTATACATTTTTCTCAGCTTGATCTACCAGTTCCTCTTCATGGTATGATACAATTTCCCATTCTTCCTTATAATTCTGTCCATTTTTGCCTTATGTAGTTTTTGGGTATAGTTCTGAGCTAGAGATCCCCACTCTACCTTTGAAGTCTTTTATTTATCACATTAAAGGATTCCCCTTTCTTTCATATAAGCTAGCAAAATTGTTTTGTTTTCATTGTGTACAATATGTCTGTGTTTCCATGGTCAAAGGGAATCCTTATCAGCTTGTGGTTTCATTTGCCTGAATCTGAAATTCTAGGCCTGATCTTTTCCTCTTTTAATCTGTTGCCACCAAACAGTTGCAAAGGGCAGCTTCATCTGTAATACCCAGGAGAGGCAAGGCCACAGCCCCATCCTCACTCCCTCTCTTGCCTCAGCAGTCCAGGAGCTTCCAAGGGCCCACTTCTGACCTGTCTGAGAGGAGCAGTGAGTCTGGGATAGGTTGAGCATATTGTGGGGTTTTCTAGGCATTCAGTTACTCAAATAGATGTAAGGAAGGTCTGAACTGGCTAGGGGAGCTTCTGTCTCTTGGCTTTTCTTCCCATACTATTCCACCTAAGTAAGATCACTGATCTCCTCTACCTGTGGGATCAGTTCTGTCCAAGCTTCTATGCCAGTCCTCATGAGGCAGGCAGTCCATCATCCATCCTTCACTCACCCACTAATCCTCTCATCCATCCACCTATCCATTCATCCATCCATCTAACCACCCATCCATCCATCCATCCATCCATCCATCCATCCACCCACCCATCCATCCATCCATCCATCAACCCATCTATCTACCCATTTACCCATCCACCCAACCACTCATTCATCTACCCATCCATCCACCCAT